>MU677544.1:11633-22995 GCA_026770625.1 Nicotiana glauca
TTAAAATAAAGTTTGGGGGCCAAATGGCTATTTTTTAAAGTGGCCAACGGATATTTTATACCCCCAACGGCTAGATTTTAAAAATCTAACTGTTGGGCTTTTTTTTTAAAATTTTTTTTTTTAAAAAAAAAAAATAGCCGTTAGGCCCGTTAGGACCGGCCCAGGCCCGCCAGCCGGTCCCGGGCTTAGCGGTCCTGGGCTTCGTGGGCCTACCCATTTTAACCGGCCCGTCACGGGCCTAGTGCACCATTAGGCCCAGGACCGTTTGGCCCGTTTAGCCCGCGGGACCGGTCCGGTCCCGGTCCAGGCCCAGCCCCACCATACAGCATTAGCTCCGACACGGTAGTTTAGGTGCTGCACCCGTGTCGACACGACACTAGTATAGGTGTGGGTATGGGATCCGTACCGGATCTGGTCAAACAATTTTGGATACTTTGACCACGACGGATGGAAAAATTTGAGACGAGATACAATTTGGTTTCCAAAATCAAAACCAAAAGTGGGTAAATCTGAAGAAAATAGTATACCTTATCTAGAAAATCAATCTTTTACGTATCTACAATTTGAGAATAAAAAGGAAATCCACACTTTACAAGCTATACGTAAATATTCCACAAAATTTCTCATAATTTACATATATTCCAAAAAAAATCATAATTTAGAGATATTTTTATTTTTTTGAATTATTTTTAGCCGCATCCCTGCACCCATATCCGTACTAGGATCCATATCCCCGAATCTTAGAATTAGATCCGATCTCTAGATCCACACCCGTGTCGGACACCCGCACCTGTGTCCGAGCAACTTAGCCCAGCACATTATTCATTTTTATTTTTAGTTGCATCATGTGGTTATCAGTGTTCTTCTTTGTAGTTTTCTTGAAGAGCTTCTTCAAAGGTCAAATTTATATATCTCCTCTCTGGCAGATTTCTCCAGAGGATATTCAGTGGGAAGGTGAAGACCCGGGAATTTCTCGTCATGGAAATTATGGTGGATCAGGCCGTGGCATGAATAGGCCTGTTGGGCGTGATAGCGCTCCAGGTGCAGGCAGGGGAAGGGGGTTGACTAAACCACAGTCCAGAAAAGGCTTTCCACCATCACAGAATGGAGGAAAGAAGGGATCTGATGATATCCAGTTACTTCACACGGAAACACTGATTAAGGAGGTTAGCAACAGTTATTTAATCTCTGTTGCACATTGAGATGTCGCATTTTCTATATTTGTTCATAGACTGGCAAATGTCATCAGGTGGAGAGGGTCTTTGGCGCCAGTCATCCAGACCCTTTGGAGATCGAGAAGGCAAAAAAAGTGCTAAAGGTAAGAGATACCACCTGTCTGGTAGTGGTTTCTGCTCACTCATTTTGTGGAAAAGAAAAATTAAGTTTGTTACTGTGCAGGAGCATGAGCAAGCACTTCTGGAGGCCATCTCAAAGCTCGGAGAGATCTCTGATGGCGAGAGTGGTACGACTATGCCAAAATATTCCTGCATTTGCTTTTCATTTTAGCATCACGATAAGTGCACGGGATTGGAGAGTTTAACTCTATGATCCTCCTCAACTTAACTTTTTTTAAAAATAAAAAAATAAAAATAAAATTTATGATCTTTTTCAAAGTCTGACTTCCTATCAAGTCCTAGAAGTTTACTTGTTTGGCTTTGGCTTATTTCAATTTGCGGTCAAATTTATCTCCAAAAGCACAATGTTTACCTCCCATCATCTAAATCGGGACGTTCTGGAAAAATATCTTCAAGACAGAAAATAAAAGCTTGGTAGATCTTCACCAATGCTTCCTCTCTTTTGCTTTATAGACTTTGGGACAATCTTTTTCTTGATACCTATAATACCATAATATCAGCTGGAACTTTTACTTTTGGTAGGATAACTGGCCTAAAATCAATACAAGGGGTGAAGGAGTGATGATGTCAAACACGCATAACTTGAAGGACTTAAGAAAAGATCATTGTTTAGGAGTAACAGTACACTTCCAAAATTAGGGACATTTGATGCTATTTCCTCTTTAAGTTTTCTTATTTTTGAATGATGTTGGACAAGTTCCTTGCTGGCAGACGGCAGCAATGGCATAATTTATCCTTATAAAAAAAGTAACTGTGTAATTTATATCGAAGTACTCCTATGCTTCTAAATTGTGTTCTTGGAGTGAATGGAAGTTGGAAGTAACCTGCAGGACATATTTGTGCTTTTGCTTCTCTATGATACTTATATTTTCTTGTTGTTTCATGTCAAACTACTTTCTTTGGGAAAATAAGTTTTATGTGAAGTTGTTTTGAACCATCCTAGGAAGCTTAGTGAATCATAGAGTTAATATAAATTGTCCATCCCTTTGACATTTATGTCACTGGGAAATACCTGAATTCATATCATTTTGTTTCATTCCTCTATTCAGAAAAGAATACATGTATTTTTTTTTTTTTGAGAAAGAATAAAGGAATACATGTTTTAAGAACAAAAAGATGTGTATCTGACCATCTGGTAAATTTTTATTCCATGTGGACGTAGAAGTCACTAAGTTCAAGTTACCGCTTCTATAATGATACATATTGACAGAGAAACATGTTAACTCTCATGACAAAGAACATATAATGAAATAAATGACGTGGCCAAAATACATAAAAGTGAGATACTAGTTACTACTGATCAATTGTGATGTAACAGGAACAATAGAAATGTGAAACAGTTAAAGTTGAAGCCCGATGTGTTAGATGGTATTATAATTCGATTGAATACCATTAGCTGGAAGTAGCATAGCACCCAACCTGACACTATTGAATACCATTAGCTGGAAGTAGCATAGCACCCAACCTGACACTTCCACCGTCATCAGCTCTATTGTTTGCTGCTGCCATCTTCACCACTTGGTCCAGCTCAGTACACACACACGCTCTCTTACCAGCTGTGGCACATAGCACAGGAACACTGCTTAATTTCATCGGATCATTTTGGATGGCCCATTTCTTTTGTATGAAATCCTTCGCAGTTTGAATTGGAAACTTAAATTTTTCCTGCTAAAGGTGTAAAATTTTTTAAGAAGAAGGTTCTGGTTGACAGGATTTATTATGTAGTGGATTTTTGGGAATGAGAAGTTAAAATAGAGGGTAGGGAGCAATAAGGTATCTCTGTACTATGTGGGAATGCATGGATGGGGACCTGTCCACCTTCATTTTGTTGTTGTTATTGTTTGTAGCTTTTCTTAGTGAAGCATGTGAATGTTTGTATCTTTTCTTAATGAAACATGAAGCATGTAAGTATGTGAGTGTTGTGTGTTTCCACCAAGGTTACCCGGAAAAGAGTCTGCAATTACTAGTGAAGTAGGCTGGTTATGCAAGCTTCTATCTGATCTCCGAGTCCATCAGGCGTTGCAACACTTCTTGATTGTAAAAAAAATTACCAGATCTCTTCTGATTGCAACTGATCATCTCATAATAACAACCATCTAGGTTTGTTGGGAGAAAAAGGAATGAAGACCAATGTCTTCCATTTCATACTGATTTGTTTTTCTATCCGTACTGCTGCAGATGAACATTTCATGCAAGCAATGAATCGGGAATGACGGATACCAATGATGGTAACTGAATGGTATACAGAAGCTGTGGCATGAGCCACTGAAATAATAGCTAAAATGGAGCAAGATGCATGTGCTCTAAATGGTTGCCAATGTGTTGAAACAACAGAATGATTTTAGGTGTGTTGTATAATACCGTGTTCAAGAAAAGCTTTGCTAACATTATATCATTGTAGTCTAATCTTTTTTTTTTTTTTGGGTTCTTTTTGGCTTAGGCCTATTTATAGCCGGATTACTTTTTCCTGTAGTGGCAGGTTAGTGTTCTTGTAAAATTAGACAGTAGCAGTTTAATGTGTGATCATGTAAAAAGGTTCTATTGATATAGGGATGCTAGAATTGGGGAAATGAACAGCTTAGTTATTCTTTTGCCATTTATTTCATTGCTAATTTAGGCTCTAGTGGGCCAACATTGTATAGTATCTTGTACTATTTGAACAGTCTAGACATGAGTAAAGTTGTAGAGGAACTTTAAAGCTCGATTCGACACTAGTCTTTTTTAGTTATTAGAATGAGGATAAAGATGTCGAGAAAACATATTTTATAAAAGAGAAGATGAACTTTATTTTTGGTTCACTGGTTCAGATAGGACTTGGATTTTTGTTGAAGACATTTTTTAACGGGCGATTTGCAGTCGTACCCTATTTTTATGCCACCTTTTAACCTATACTTTATTTTTAAAAATTATTGATTTCGTAACCAACTAACAAAAAATCCGTGTTAATACGACCATTATACCCCTTCCAAAACATATAAAAGTGCGTCTCTCTTCCATATTTCCAGAATCAAATTCCAGATCTCCGTATCTCCTCCATCAGTCCGTCTCTCCTGAGAATGCATCTTGCATTCAAATTCCATATTTAAATTCAAAATCCAAATTCAAATTCAAATTTAAATACATTGTAAGTATTCAAATTCATCTCAAGAATTCAAAATAGTTTTTGAATTATATGTTTTTTGATTGATTGATTGAAGTTGTTTGACGAACTTCACTGGTATGCTGAATTCTAAATCTATTTGACGATGAATTCTAATATTCTGAGCTGAAGTTATTTAGTTAACGAGCTGGCAAATAACACAACGAAGAAGAAATTATATTAAAACATTATATGATTGTTTTGTTGCTGAAGTTTTTTTGTCAATAATTAAAAGATGAAGTTTTCCTCGTACACTGGGTAATTCAGCATATTTGCCGAAGTTTTTTAGTAATTACTTAAAAAATCATATTACACCAAAAAAACTTCGGCCTGGGTGCTGAAGTTTTTTAGTTATTACTTAAAAACTTCAGCAGGAGGCTGAAGTTTTCCTCCTACATTGGCTAAATTAAAAGATCATATTGCACCAAAAAAACTTCGGTCTAGGAACTGAAGTTTTTTAGTTATTACTTAAAAACTTCAGTAGGAGGCTGAAGTTTTTCTCTAACACTGCCTAAATTAAAAAATCATATTGCACCAAAAAAACTTCGGCCTAGGAGCTGAAGTTTTTTAGTTATTACTTAAAAACTTCAGCATGAGGAGTTGAAATTTTCCTCCTACACTGGCTAAATTAAAAATTCATATTGCATCAAAAAACTTCGGTATAGGTTCTGTAGTATTTTAGTTATTATTCAAAAACTTCATGCTTGAACTAAAAAATGCCAGCACTAAGTATTTTATTATCATTTTTCCGAAAATTTCATACCAAAAAAAGCTTATATTTTCAGGAATATGTAAAATATTTTTCATATAATTTTTTGTATGCTGAAGTTTTTTCAGTTCATTTGCTAAATATCGTTAATATTTTATCGAGCAATATTTAATTTTTAGATAAGTTTTTGTGAATTGTTATGTTATTTTGTAAGTTTAAAAATAATTTTTAGTTCATGCTTGAACTAAAAAATGACTGCACTAAGTATTTTATTATCATTTTTTTGAAAAACTTCATACCAAAAAATGCTTATGATTTCAGGAATATGTAAAATATTTTTCATATAATTTTTTGTATGCTGAAGTTTTTTTAGTTCATCTGCTAAATATGCTTAATATTTTGTTGATCAATATGTAATTTTCAGATTAAGTTTTTTTAATTGTTCTGTCATTTATAAGTTTAAAAAGAATTTTTAGTTCATGCTTGAAGTTTTCATCAAGCACTGTGTATTTTATTATTATTATTTAAAAAAACTTCATACCAAAAAATGCTTAATATTCGGATTAATTTTTGTTAATTCCTGCTGAAGTTATATAGTTCATTTCCTCTGCTATTTTTCGAATTTGAATAGAATTAATATAAAAAAAAAACGCAGAAAAAACTTATAACAAAAATTTAATATTTCACTAAAACATAATAAAAGATAAAAAAAATTACATAAATAAACCCAAAAAAAATAAAAATTAATCGTCTATGCCATCATCATCATCGTCGTCGTCGCTTCCAGATGGATGAGTATCTTCATCATCAAGATTGTCAAATCTTGCATACATCACAAGCGTATCAAGCATGTTGTTAATTTCTTCGAGCTCCCTGTCGTACTTTTCTATGACCTCATCAAGCTTCAACTCAAATGCCTCAATGGTGTCTTGCTTGATCTCGTCCACTATTTTCCTAATGACAGCATCCATTTTTCTCCTTTTTGTATTTTATATCTGCTAAAATATATGTGTTTGAGTGAATAAGCTCACAAGGAATAACGTGCTTATATAGGGGAGAAAAAACTTCTGCATGGTATATGAAAAGGCAAAAAGGAATTTTAAAGGTTGTCTAATGAAAAGCGTGCATGAATATGATAGGAATATATTTATTACACTAACACATATCCCCAAACGCAATATAATTACTACTTTAATTGTGTAGGTTACTGTTGTATACTATGCAATTAATGTTGAAACATGCTATCGTTTTCTGTAAAAAAAAACTTCGGATTAATGTCCTGAAGTTTTTTAGTTCATTTCTAAAATCTTCAGCACTTACCTGCTGAAGTTTTTCCCCCCTGCATTGATGAATCACCATCATAAAAAAACTTCAGCTAATATGCTGAAGTTATTAAGCTTATCTCTAAAAACTTTAGCATTTATAAGCTGAAGTTTTCTTTGCAGGATTCATTAATTTTCATACATCTTTTTCCAAAAAAACTTCAGCAGAAGATGCCTAAGTGATTTAGTTCATTTGTAAAAATTTCAGCACAAACAACCTAAAAATTCTTCTGTTCACTTTCATAATACTTGCCACTAAACATGAATCTGCAGGATGAGTTCGATTTGCGTTGTTATAACTTTCAATAGGAGTTGGACTCCTGATTTCAAATACTTGGATCATGGTACAAAACTTGTTCTACTTAATAAGGACATATCATTCAATACTTTCCTGAAAAAAATTAGTGAAGTTGCAAATACTGATTCAACCAAATATGCATTAAAAGTATGGTTTGATATCAAACTAAATACAAGAAAAGAAATGCTTGTAACTTCAGATGAAGAACTCAGTACCTGCATACATTTGCTTACAACTGATTCGGCCTACAAGAATTGCCATATCGTCATTGAAAAAATACAACCTTGAGAATCAGCAGCATTCAACCAATCTCTTGCATATGTGATAGATTCAGAGCCTTTTGCCGAGTTTCCACATGAAGTACGACAGCCAATAATGGAAGTAGACAAAAGGTAACAATCTTCTAACATTACAGCTGCTTCAGAATACATAGTGCTGCAATAATTACCCCCTCCTCCAATAAATTTATACCAGTTTGTTGATGACCAAGAAGAAGAAGGAAAACTAATAATGCAAATTGACAACCAACATACAATCCAAAAAAGCTTTTTTTCACTTTCTGCAATGATAAACAACAATGAAGATGAAGTAAACGCGGAGCTTATACCGATAACATCACATAGAATTGAAGAAATTGCTGAAAGTTCTTGTGCTTCTCAGAAATCAAGAAAAAGAGTGAGGAGAAAGGTGAAAGAATCTCCACCATGTAAAATACTTAGGCACGATGCGTTGCCTGAGGAAGTAAGAGTTGGATCAATCTTTGACAACAGACAAAACATGAGTAAATTTTTCTGCAGCTTAGAGATAAATCAAAAAGTTGAATTCACTGTTGTTAGATCATGTTCCAAGAGATACGAGCTGAAATACATTGTGGACAAATGTGGTTGGAATGTATGTGCTACCAAAATAAAAAATTCTACACTGTTCAGGGTGATAAAATATCATAACATCCATGAATGCTCGGTTGATGCAAGAAAATCAGATCAGAAGCATGCTACATCAAATTTTATAAGCGACAAATTATAGAACATGTTCGAGACAAAAAGATAAAGGTTACACCGGCCTTTGTAGAAAATGAATGAAAAAAAAATTTGGAATTGACATTGGTTATCACAAGACATGGCGTGCTATTCAAAAAGTCGTTGCTTGCATAAGGGGAATACTTGAAGAGAACTACCAGATTCTTCCTTCATACCTACACATGATAGTGGCCAAAAACCTAGGAACGTACACAAGCATAAAAAGAGATGCGCAGAATAGGTAAGCAAAACAATACTAACCATCAGCCTGAAGTTTCAAATGTTACTATTTGAAAAACTTCACACCTTATGATTTGTTTTTTTGTGTTTCAATGTACAGATTTGCTTACTTGTTCTTTGCTCCTGCGGCATCAGTAGCTGGTTGGTCCTACTGTAGACCCGTTATTGCAGTAGATGCAACGTTTTTGAAGTCAAAATATCGTGGTGTTCTATTTGTTGCTGTATCAAAGGATGCAAACAATCAAATCTTTCCTCTATGTTTTGGTGTAGCAGATTCGGAAAATAATGAGGCATACATTTGGTTCTTTGGGGAAATGAGAAAAGCAATTCAAGTCCGTCGTGAACTGGTTTTCTTTTCATATAGAAACCAATCGATCGCAAATGGTATTAGAAAAGTTTTTCCTGAAGCTCACCATGGTATCTGCCTCTATCATTTTGAGAAAAATTTAAAGCAAAGACATGCAAAGGTCATGGTAATAAATCTTTTTCAAAGTGCTGTAAGGTCATACAAACGTGAAGATGTTAATCAGTTAATGTCCCAACTCAAAAGTATTGACAAGAAAACATACAATTACATAATGGAAGAGCCTCCTGCGAGATGGGCTCGATCGTGGTTCCCACGACGACGTTATGATATACTAACAACAAACATGGTAGAATCAATGAATTCCGTTTTACTAAAAGGAGAGAAATGTCTATTTTAAGAATGTTAGATTTCATCCAAGAAAAGTTGGAAGAGTGGTTTTATGAACGGAGAAAAAAGGCAAATGAAACTTTTCACAGAGTATCAATATGGGCAGAAGAAAAGATGACTAAGAAGATGGACTTGGCTTGCAAAATGATTGTGAGTATATTTATTAACTTCAGCTTTTTATATCTGTTGCAGTGATTTACTGCTTACATTTAAAAAATTTCATACTTTTTCGTTTTGAAGGAAAAATACACTAATATAATTTGTCTTAATTTTTTATTCCTTGTTAGGTGTTCAACCTTGACTCAAAGTTGTTTAGAATAAATAGTGAAGGAATCAAATTTATTGTAGACTTAAAGAAGAGAACTTGTGACTGCCTGAAATTCCAACTTGATGAATTGCCCTGTCCACATGCAATTGCTGCTATTAATAAGAGATATTTGCAGAAATTTGATTACTGCTCAAATTGGTATTCAAGGGAAACATGGTTGAAAACATATGAAGGACATGTGAATACCGTGGGAGATCAACAATCATGGGAAATACCACAAAATGTACAATCTGAGATCACAAAACCTCCCGACGTAGAGATTTTACAAAGAAGAAGACAAAAGAAGAGGCATATACCTGCGACCGAATCATCAGTACCATTCAAGTCTACCAAATGCAGTCGATGTAAACAAGTTGGGCATAACAGAATAACTTGCTTGTCTTCTCCAGCACCTCATCCATATTCCAAGAAACACACTGAAAAATACTCCAAGCTTCAATAATCCTTGGTCTGAATTTAGACTTTCTTTATTGTATGACATAATTCAAATGTGATTTTTTCATAGGAATAAAAAAAAATAAGCTCTTGGATAATTTTATATACTGCTAAAATACAAATCACTCATTTTTGTTGTGCAGGCTTACAGGTTTGGTTGCATTTTAAAAACGTACGCAATGAATTCTGCGAGAAAAAACTTCAGGTTACAGTATGTGAAATACATATCCTTAAACAAACACACACACACATATGCGTACAATGCACAAAAAGAAATGCATGTATAAACAAAAGTTGTAGCATCTCTAAGCAACTAAGAAGTATAAAGCAAATACCAACAAATCACAAGTACAATGCAATAGAAAGCTAAGAACAAAGAGGGTGACAATTACATTGATATAAAAACAGGTCAGAACTGTGAGCACGCGATTTTTGCCCTAAGCAAATTATTTCAAAATATATGCAAAATGATTTTTTGAATTTTTGTGGCAATTTGTTGATAATTGTTTGCTTAATAATAATGCATAAAATAGGTGGAAATACCAGGATTTTTCTAATTGGTGGAAACAAATCAAAGAAAATCAAAATACACATCTATTTGTTTTTTAATTAGAAAATACTAAAAAATAGAAATTAATTACTCTTTAATTTTAGTAAAAAATCAGAGAAAATTAGAAGAAAAAGGAAATAGAAGGAAAATAAATAGAAAATAAATACAAAAGTAAAATACAAAAATATATAAAAGAAACAAATACAAAAATACAAAAATACAAAAAAAAAATACAAAGAAAAGTATAATGCAAAAAATAATACAATACAAAATTTGGGCTAAATATAATAATTAGTAGCCCAATTAGTAATACACTGCCCAGGCCCAAAGAAGGCCAAGCCCGATCTGCCATATAACTAAGCCAAACGACACCTTTTAAAATATTAAATCTGGACCGTTGAAGCTTTGATCAAACGGCTCAGAGTATCAGTCACTTAATAAACAAAACGACGTCGTGTATTTGAATTGATCTAAGCCGTTGATATCATCAATCCAATGGCCACGATTAATTGATCACTTAATTGGAACGACGTCGTATATAGGCCAATTGAATCTGAGCCGTTGGTTCATTTGATCCAACGGTCCCAGATCATCCAAAACTTTTAAATACACACAAACGTTACATATCATTTCATTTACACCTTCGTCTCTAAACTTTAAACCCAAGCCGCCCTAGGGTCCTCTCCATCACCCGCCGGAAACCTACCGGCGGGGAATGCTACCGTCTCTGATTGAACCACCACGAACACCCCATAACCTCCTCCGTCCCCTCTTTCACCCTATCCCGTTGGTTTCCCTTGAAAACCCTTGGAAACCTTCGAATAACCCAAAAGGTGTCGCCGGAACCCTACTCCGGCGACCACCACCTATGAACCTAGGTCCGTCCTTAACACCCCACAACCACCTCTGCCTCCTCTTTAACCCCATCTAAGGGGCTTCCCTCGAATAAGCCTGGAAGTCCTCGAATCTTGCAAAATGTGTCGCCGGAACCCTACTCCGGCGAACAAACTTATTCCAAAACCACCATGTACAACCCCATAACACCCAGCCTCACGTTCCAAGATTCTTTTTCACAAAAAAGAGACTCGATGAGTCCGCCTGATAGCAAAAGTCCAAGAAGTCGATATCCAGAACTTCCAAAGTTCCGGATAATCAAGAAAAATAAAGAAAAATGAAGGAAAAAAAAATAGAAGAAGGAAAGAAAAGAAAAGAAGAATTAAAAAATAGAAAGCTAAGTATTCTGAATTTTTCTCCTGATTTTTCTTATTTGTGA
>MU677545.1:0-12798 GCA_026770625.1 Nicotiana glauca
GGTCATCATCTACATCTATTACTCACCTCAAGCCGGCCACAAAACTAGTTTGCTATGCCTTTTCCTCTCGAATCCGCCTCCTCGCGCGTTGTATCTGGTCAAAACCACAACGAATACATTACAATAGGCTAATGCAACATAACCCAATTGAAAGAACTCGAAAAACACCCAAAAACACGAAGTTGGCAAAACCCGAGCCCCGGGCCCACTTCTTGAAAAATTACGAAATTCACATCACCAGAATCCTCGTCTCGCCACGAGTCCGTACATATAAAATACACAAGAATCGGTGTCCATTTGACCCCTCAAATCATCAATTCAAACCGTCTTAGGTTTCAAGCCCTAACCTCCATTTTTACCCTTTAATTCCTTGAATTTCAGTGTTTAAATCCTTGTTTTTATACCATAACAACATTATTCGAGTCTATAAATTCATACCTGATGGAATCCCCTTCGAATCCTCTCCAAATCGCCCAAAATCGCCTCTTCGCGAAGTCTAAAATGTTTTTCTTATCTTCTGAAATTCGCGAACACTGTTCATTAAACACAGTCCAGATTTTCGCTTCTGCGGTTGCCATAACCGCTTCTACGGTATTGCTTCTACGCGCAATTATCCGCTTCTGCGGTTTTTCACTTGATTTCCCACGACCGCTTCTATGACACAGAAACACGCTTCTGCGGATCCCTAAGTCCATTTCTGCGGTCAATATTCCGCTTCTGCGGCCCCGCTTATGCGGACCAAGTTCCGCTTCTGCGGCCCCGCTTATGCGGACCAAGTTCCGCTTCTGCGGAACTTCACCACCCAAGCCAAATTCGCTTCTGCACTCCTTCATCCGCTTCTACAGAACCGTTTCTGCGGTCCATTTCCGCAGAAGCGGAAATACCAGCTGACAGCAAAACAAACCTGAAGCCAAATTCAAAAACTTCTGGTTTTAACACCGGTTCTCACCCCGAGGCCCCCGGGACCTCAACCAAAAGCGCAGACATGATCTAATACCTTATTCAAACTTGATCGAATCATCAAATCACTATAGTTAACTTCAAAATCATCAAATTTTACCAAATCAAAGCCTAAGTTTCTTAAAAACTTCCGAATTGCACATTCGATCAAAAACTCAACCAAACGATGTCCGAATGACCTGAAAATTTACAGACATCTCCAAAATCACCTAACGAAACTACTGCAACTCTTAGAATTCCATTCCAACCCTCGGATCAAAATCTCACCTATCAACCGAAATTCGCCAAAATTTAAACTTCGCCAATTCAAGCCTAATTCTACACTGAACCTCCAAATTCAATTCCGATCGCACTCCTAAGTCACAAATCATCCTCCGAAGCTAACCGAACCACCGGAATTCACATCTGAGCCCTCTAACTACATAGTCAACTTCCGGTTAACTTTTCTAAAACAACCTTTCTTCTAAGAGGCTAAGTGCCTCATTCCCAATTAAAACCAATTCAATTCTATCCGATCAACTTAAATACTAAAATTGAAACATAGAGCAACATAATGTGGGGAAAACGGGGCGGTAACTCACATGACAATGGGCCGGGTCGTCACAAAAATTTAGATAATATTATTAGGAACAACAGAATAAAATTGAAAACAAAAAAATATTTCATCAGTAATAAATTATATATCTTCTCCTATATTACAAAAAGAAAGCGAATACTAAACATTGGCTAATATAATAAAGAAAAATATAGAACAAAAGTTATTGGTTATAATTTTTGAATCTAAATATATATAAAAATGAAAATAATAAAATAAAATAAAAACTAACATATATATATATATATATATATATATATATATATATATATATATATATTTTGTAACGACCCGACCGGTCGTTTTGAGCCCTAACGCGTCGTTCAGCAGCCTGAGGCCATGAGCAGCTTCATTTCAGGGGTTATGACTTGTACGCGTGGTTGGAATTGAATTTTGGGAAGTTCAGAGTTGATTTGGAAAGAGAATTCTCATTTCGAAAGCTTAAAGTTGAAAGAATTAGCTAAGATTGGATTTTTAAGTAAACGACCTCGAAATCATGATTTGAAGGTTCCAACAGGTTCGTATGATGATTCCGGACTTGGACTTATGCCTGGATCGGGTTTTGGATGACCCGGAAGTGTTTTGGCGCCCATTGTGGAAGTTAGCTTTTTGGAAGAAATTTTATAAGTTTGGCTTGAAGTGCATTTCAGTGTTATCGATATCCGTTTGAGATTCCGAGTCTGGGAGCAGCTCCCTATGGTGATTCTGGAGTTGATAGCGCGATCGGAAGTGAATTCGGAGGTCCGTAGGTCATTTTGGAGTCATTTGGCTAAAGATAGAAATTTGAAGGTTTTTGAGAAGTTTTACCAGAAGTGGACTTATTGATATCGGGCTCGAAATCCGATTCCGGAAGATGGAGTAGGTCTGTAGTGTCAAATATGACATGTGCGCAATATTTGAAGTCAATCGGACGTGATTTGATAGATTTAAACATCGAAAATAGAAGTTTGAAATTCTAAAGTTCATAAAGCTTGGATTAGAGGTCGATTCATAGTTTTAGCGGTGTTTGATATGATTTGAGGCCTCGAGCAAGTCCGTAATGTGTTATGGGACTGGTTGGTATGGTTGGATTGGGTCCTGGGGGCCTAGGGTGGATTCCGGGTGGCTAACGGATCAAAATTTGGAATTTTGGATAGCTGAAGGGGTCTTGTTGCTGGTATAACCGCTTATGCGGAGGGTTCATCGCAGAAGCGGCCCCGCAGAAGTGAGAAATTGAACCGCAGATGCGGGTTTGGGCTGTCAGTGAAGGGACCGTAGATGCAGTCATTTTTCTGCAGATGCGGGGCCGCACCTACGGTAGAGAGATCGTAGAAGCGGAATGGGGCAGCTAGGCTGGGACCGCAGATTCGGTCATTTTTCCATAGATGCGGGACCGCACCTGCGCTGGAGAATGCGCAGAAGTGAAAAAGGGAGGCCTGGTGGGGAACCGCAGAAGCGGTCATAGGACCGCAGGTGCGAGAAGTGTTGGAGGCAGAATGGTTGCTTTAAAATCGGGATTTGGCCATTTTCTCTCATATTATCTTGGCTTGGGCGATTTTTGGGGAGCTTCAAGAGGGGAGTTTCGTCATCAATGTCAAGGTAAGTCACCCCCACCTATTTTGAGTTAAATACATCAACTATGTATGGATTTGAGCATGAAATTTGTAGAAAACTTGGGATTTGAGCATGAAATTTGTAGAAAACTTGGGGTTAGGAATTATTATAAATTGGATTATAATGAGTACCTTAGCATATATTAATGGATTTACATAATTATTGGATAAGTTTGGAGCGTTGTGGATCTGTTCGAGCCTTTGGAAGAGCGTGGAATGCCGGTTATGGATCTTCGGAGCGAGGTGAGACTCATTTCTAACCTTGTAAGAGGGAATTATCCCCATATGTGAGTTAATTGGTTATGCGCTCCTATTTATGGGGGCTACGTACGCAAGAGGTGACGAGAGTCCGTGTGTAGCTACTATTATGTTATTGTCCAGGTAGTCTAGGACCCAAGAGCATGCTATACTTGGATTAATTGTAAACTTCTTGACGGCTTGAATTGTTTAGATCACATCGAATTAGTAAATGAATCTCTAAAAAGATTGAACATTATTTTCTTATTAAAATAGAATTAGCTTTTATTTGGATAAATGTTCCTCAAAAATTCTTAATTGATTGTTTGAGCATGTATATGTATGTGTACCTGCGTCGCATGCATGATAACCGAGCAGGGTGTTTGTTTATTTTCCGTTGACCGCATCGCAGGTTAGTTCGCGAGCAGGGTAATAGATGCATCTATAGAAGCATCGTCGACCCTAGACAAGTGCATAGTTTACATTTCTATTGGAGCGGGCAGTCGACCTAGGCATGATATGTGCATGCTTACATTACTTGCCTGAAATATTAAATATTGATATCGCCTTTTCATGGCATGATATAAATTGATAAAGATGTTGAAAAGTAAATCTTGAAAATACTTATTAATTGATAAAGGTGTTTACCTATTTTCCGGCTTGTGAGTTAGGACTGCTATATAAATCTATGATTTCCGCACATGTTATTATATTATTATTCGACCACTAGCAAGTGTTAAAGTCAACCTGTCGTCTCTAATTCTTCGAGATTAGACGGGATACTTGCTGAGTACACGTTGTTTTCGTACTCATACTACACTTCTATGCATTTTTGTTGCACATGTATATGTAACTCTAGCGGCCTACTGGGGTAGCAGCACGGATGATTCTGGGACTAGGTGAGTGGCATTATTCGAGGTGGTCCACAGCTAGTATAGTCTCTTCCAGTATATTATATTTACTTCATGTCCACTGTATTCCGGACGGATGTTGTATCTTATTTCCTTATCAGTAGATTCTCATGCACTTGTGACACCAGGTTCTGGGATGGTCTGAAATATTTTGTACTAATTGCTTATTATTTAATTTGAATTGAAGCAGTTATCTTTTTATTTATGAAAAATTGAAAGAAATTCTTAGTTTTCAAGATTGTTTAAAATGAGAACTTCATCAAGTAATTTGGGTTGGCTTTCCTGACAGCAGTGTCCGGCGCCACCACGGCCCTTAGTGGATTTTGGGTCGAGACAATATGGTATCAGAGCACTAGATTCCTAGGGTCTCACAAGTCATGAGCAAGTCTAGTAGAGTCTCGCGGATCGGTACGGAGACGTTTGTACTTATCCTTGGGAGGCTACAGGACTGTTAGGAGTACTTCCCTTCTTGATTCCTCATCGTGCGGTTTGATTTCCTTGAGGTTTATGCCCTTGTTTGGTTCCTACTCAATCTTACGCGACGCGAAGTGCTTAGTATAAATCGAGAATGGAAGAACCGCAATGGTACTACAGAAGTGATACAGGATGTTTCTCCCGGTATAGCTGATTGGATTATTATCGTTGCTTGGTAGAAGAATATTTTATTATTTCAGCCCAGTAGCATTACTTCTGAGAGCTCTGAGGTTAGGCGCAAGTTGCCATGATGCTTATGAACGATTGTTATGCAGTATTGATGTGATAGTAGGATGTTGCCTACGTGTCAGGGCAGTGAATGACTTGAAGGGAAGTTTACTCAGTGTGTGATTCGGAGATTCAGTATTTTACTTCCGGCAAGGGAAGGGCAATCATACTAAGAACGTACATATTTGCGATGATAGGGTAACAAGGCTTGGTATTTGCAAACGTGGAGAAATTCTCATTTGTGATGAGATATCATTATCCTTGATGAATTTACTAAGCTCCCTGGTGTTATGACCTTCTACAATTCACCTTTGGGGCAAGATTTTGGGAGATAGTATCGAAAAATACGGCTGTTAGATATCGCCAGGTAAGGTTGTTTATGATTGAATCGGCATTTCGAAGTTAGATTTTATTCAAGGCAACAGCAGAGCAGCAAAGGATGAGGAAGGACATGTGGGAAGTATCAGGTGGTGTTTAAAATTTCTAGGAGGCCGAGTATAAGAGGCCAAGGGCCGAGTAGTCGATTAAGGGGAGGAGTTCCGCCAAAATGGGAAAGTGGTAGAGTTGCATATGGGCTTTGCAGTGGGATGACCACATACCTTAAGGAGAGTTTGGAGCGATTTGAGAATATTAGTGATTGGTTATTGGGGTTTACAGATCTAATTTGAAGTAGGGGTTCTTGTGTGGCAGGAGATTTGATATAACGGAAATGAATCGCTTAAATGAAGAAGGATGTAGCATAACTTTGAATTGGAAGGATGTTGTCGCACATTTAATTGATGTACATGAGGGGTGAATGGACCTGCACAGTTGGAGAGTGAGCTAAGACTCAGGATGGGTTATTGATGTCGTAGTGATTGTACCTCGTGCAGCAGCATTGGAAGTTGCCGGGGAGAGCTTTCTATAGGTGGGTTATTCATGTGAGTAGGTTAGCGGTCGCGTGGTTGGCAAGGCTTCTACGAAGAATTCTATTGGTTATACAACGAAGGGATCGGTCGTGCGAATGTTGTGAATGATTTAGAGTATAAAAAGGGGGTTTCTATAGTAAGATATCGAGATTTTTGGCGGTTGATTGCGCAAGGTTATGTCAATAAGAGATTAAGAATCCTGGTGAACTCCAGAGTTGTGTAATAGTGCCTTCGAGCTAAGTGGGAGAGTCCCACCGTCTATGATAAGGTTGCATGGTTAACTACTTGCGAAGTTTCTGGTGATTAGCATACTGATGGATTATTTCAGCTATGGGAAAAGAATATAAGTGGTAATTTGAGCAAAGGAATTATTAAAGGTGTGTTATTGTTGGCCTTATTAGACCATGTTCAGACTTGAGAAGGGAGTCTATCGAGTGCTCTGTCGAGAGGGTATTCATGGAGTTGATTATATTCGGGGCCACGTCAGAGCGGGTGGCTCTCAGTAATGGTCCTAGTGGATTCAAGAAGTAAAGTTTGGTGCCTAATGATGTCGAGCTTATAGGTACGATTAAGAATCAAGCTTTGTAGCAGCTTATGAGAAGAGGCATAGAATGTTCTATGATGTTTTGACTTGCGGTGTAGCATTTGGAAAGTATGAAATGGTTCATGAGATTTGAGACAGCAGGGTCTCGTGATTCAAGGTCGCTCGAGACGAGTGCAGATAGAGTGTGGTAAGTGTTGAATGGAGTTATTATTGTTTCGATGGCAATCAAGGATAAATTGGACGAAGATAGATTGGTTAGCCATAGTTGAATTGGCATATTGATGGTAGTGATCGGTTCCTTAGTGTGATCAAGTCATGTAAGTGATTTGTGACGGTGTGTGTGAGGCTTGACGACCGTCTTAATTGATGTTATTCATAAACACTCCTCTATTATGGCATGTTATGTGTAGGCGGATCCCGGAGGGCTATGGTGTCCTGGACAACTACTTAGAGATTTGCATATTCTACGATCATGAGAATTCACCTGTGTGCTGCCATGGTTCTCCTGAAGTGAGTTAAGCGGAAAGTTTGATATGATGAGGTGTTGACCTGATAGTGGTTCCAAAGCCTTGATGGAAAGCGTCTTCTATCGTATGTTGGCATGTTGGGTGCAGTGAGTGGTATGGAATTTGAAGTGGAGATCTAGGTAACAGTTCGGTGTGGACAAGGATGTCACGAGCTCGGATGAGCAGGAAAGGAGTTTCGATATTTAAAGTAAGTCGGTATTGTCGTCAGTGCCACCTGAGATCGATGTTTTGTAAAGAAGGCTTGCATCCCGGTTAATGATTATGGGTCGCTTTTCAATGTTAGTACGGCCGGTGGTTTGCAGGCGCGACCCAGTTATTTGTTGTGATAGGTTGTGGGAGTGTATCCCACAGGAAGATTGTATAAGTGTGGCAGGTAGCCACCTGATTAATTAAAGACCTAAACCAAGTATGAAGGTTGTGTTAATATCGTTGAATTGAGAATATATGCTTGGAGGGCACTCAGTCTATTAAGTGGCCGACTGCGGATGATTTCTCCGACTATGATGGATGTTCTTATGTATTATGAGCGGAGGAGGAGTTATTATGGGCTTTGAAAGGTAATTAGACTAGTTCAGTGTGATAAGAATCGGCTCGAGGTCAGTGGATGGATTTAAATGGGAATATAGGCTATATATCAGGCTAGACGTGTTCATTTCAGTAATCCACTCCTTATGGAGGACTAATCAGGGTGCTATTTCATTGTCAGATATTTCATGCGGCAATACATTGCGCCGTGTGAGTTGTGGGGGCGGCTTAAGAAATTGCTTATGTGTTGAGGATCCGCGTAAAAATGATGTTATATGAGCAAATTGGCTCTTGAGATTCCGATTGTATATCGTACCTCAGTGTGCTTGAGTTTCATAGCTTATAGCGCTATATGTCTCCTCAGGGATGGTATTATGCACTTAGCGCGCTTGTGACCGAAATTCGGTATTTCATTGTAATAAGCAAAGTTAGCTGGATGTGCATCTCCTTATGTGAGATCTATGAGTAGATCGGATGGCACGCCATCATGGGTATTTTATTTGGATCAGGTTGCACGCCACAACAGTGTGATGTTGAGTATAGTTTTCTATATGCTATTTTTGTATGTCTTGCTTCCTATTTTCTAAGAAAAGTCCATATTAGTGCGTGAGTTAGGTGATTCCTTCCAGAGTTTGTTTTCCTTTTGTATCGCGTTCGAATTGGTAGCCTATTGCCACATTGTGGAATCATATGATACTTTTGATTATGTCTAGGGTGGTTTATTGTCTGAATAGTTCATTCTGGATGAGACGAGATCCTTTGATATAGGATCAGTGCAATCCGACTATATGAAGTATATTATGGAACTAAGACCATTATCTGGTTTAGAATGAGGTGATGGTTCTTGTCAGGAGTATAGACCTAATGATTTGTTGATTCGGCAGTCGGTTATGAATTTCTACACATCTCTTATGTCATGGCGGTATTGTAAGAATTTGAGCAACACCTGTGTAGGTCATGAGGTGCAATAGGAGCATCAAATTCGTGGAATTTCGATTAAATTGATCAGAGAATGTTATTGTGGTCCTATGAGTAAAAGTGGTGCAAGTTGTGAATTCAGCTAAGGTATGTAGTCATGTTTTGGGGTTGCGTGTAGTTATTGATATGGTGAGTGTACGTTGGAAACAGGTCGGGCATAGAATTTCGGATATTGGAATTAGGCTCTAAGTCTTATCTGCTTGAATAAAAGGAAAAATCCTCTGAATTTATCGAGCTAATGAGCTCAACTGAGTTGTGGTAGCACAGGAAGGTGCGTGAGCTGTCAAACAATGATTTCAGATTACTCCAGTGCAGTTCTCAGCACGTTCGAGGACGAACGTATGTTTAAGTGGGAGAGAATGTAACGACCCGACTAGTTTTTTTGAGCCCTAGCACGTCGTTCAGCAGTCTGAGGCCATGATCAGCTTCATTTCAGGGGTTATGACTTGTACGTGTGGTCGAAATTGAATATCGGAAAGTTCAGAGTTGATTTGGAAAGAGAATTCTCATTTCGAAAGCCTAAAGTTGAAAGAATTAGCTAAGATTGGATTTTTAAGCAAATGACCTCGGAATCGGGATTTGAAGGTTCCAACAGGTTCGTATGATGATTCTAAACTTGGGCTTATGCCCGGACTGAGTTTTGGATGACCTAGGAGTGCTTTGACGCCCATTGTGGAAGTTACATTTTGGAAGAAATTTCATAAGTTTGGCTTGAAGTGCATTTTAGTGTTATCGATATCCGTTTGGGATTCCGAGTCTGGGAGTAGCTCCGTATGGTGAATCTGGAGTTGGGAGCGCGATCGGATGTGAATTCGGAGGTCCGTAGGTCATTTTGGAGTTATTTGGCTAAAGATAGAAATTTGAAGGTTTTTGAGAAGTTTGACCGGAAGTGGACTTATTGATATCGGGGTCGGATCCGATTCCGAAAGAAGGAGTAGGTCCGTAGTGTCAAATATGACTCGTGCGCAAAATTTGAAGTTAATCGGATGTGATTTGATAGGTTTAAACATCGAAAATAGAAGTTTGAAATTCTAAAGTTCATAAAGCTTGGATTGGAGGTCGATTCGTGGTTTTAGCGTTATTTGATATGATTTGAGGCCTCGAGCAAGTCCATATTGTGTTATGGGACTGGTTGGTATGGTTGGATTGGGTCCTGGGGCCTCAGGTGGATTCCGGGTGGCTAACAGATCGAAATTTGGAATTTTGGATAGCTGAAGGGGTCTGGTTGCTGGTATATCTGCTTCTGTGGAGGGTTCACCACAGAAGCGGCCCCGCAGAAGCGAGGAATTGAACCGCAGATGCGATTTTGGGCTGTCAGTGAAGGGACCGCAGATGCGGTAATTTTTTCGCAGATGCGGGACTGCACCTGCGGTAGAGAGGTCGTAGAAACAGAATGGGGCGGCTAGGCTTGGACCGCAGATGCGGTCATTTTTCCACAGATGAGGGACCGCAACTACAGTGGAGAATGTGCAGAAGCGAAAAAGAGAGGCCTGGTGGGGAACCGGAGAAGCGGTAGTTGGACCACACTAGCGGAACCGCAGAAGCGTTCATATGGTCGCAGGTGCGAGAAGTGCTGGAGGCAAAATGGTTGTTTTAAAATCGAGATTTGGCCATTTTCTCTCATATTTTCTTTGCTTGGGCGATTTTATGGGAGCTTCAAGAAGGTATTTTCGTCATCAATGTCAAGGTAAGTCACCCCCACCCTTTTTGAGTTAAATACATCAACTATGTATGGATTTAAGCATGAAATTTGTAGAAAACTTGGGGTTTGGGGGGAAAACCTAGAAAATTAGTATTCCTGGAATTTGACCAAGATTTTGGGGATGAAATTAAGAGAAAATCATATATTTGAGTTTGTGAGTTCATGGGTAAACTTTATCTTCGAGAAATTTCAGAATCCAGGCATGTGGGCCCGAGGGCATTTTTGTCAACTTTTCAATCGGGGTTAGGAATTGTTATAAATTGGATTATAATGAGTGATGTTCTAAACGTCAATACCACACAAGAGGGGAGTGATTTGTGTGGTACCCAATTTTTGCTTAAACTGCTTCTAGAAGGACCTGGTTCTTCTAGGTGTACTAACAACTGCTGTTTGCGAAATTAAAAGTTCATAAAATAAAGAACACAGAGATTTTTACGTGGAAAACACCTGGCTCAAAAGGTGAATAAACCATGACCTACTACTCAGTAGGATTTTCCCAAACTTCCACTAAAATCACTAAGCCAAAACTGCATTTACAAAACTCTTTGTAAACCTAAGGATTAACTCTAATCCTGTTGTAGCAACCAGCCTCTAACTGCTGCGACAACTTCAAGTTAACTCTAACTTGAATACTCAAAGTACCTAATACAATTGCTTCTAGATAAGCTGAAAGGTACAATATAAAACACCTACTACAATTGAACTAGAAATAAAGAAAGACACATAAAACTCTTTATGGAGCTGGTTCTTCAATCTGTTTCTTGTATCTTCAGGTTTGCACACTTGAATCACACACGAATTGCTTGCAAAAAACCTTGCTATTTTGCTCCCAATTCACGATTAACTTCTGCGTTTTTGTGCAACACTTTAGTGTGAGAACATCCTGCAATTTATAGAGTTACTAGATGAAGAAATAACTAGAGTTCTGATGCAACTCTTCCTTGGTGGAAGAGTTCTAGTTGATTTCAACTTCTAACTCCTTCCCTATCTTGAATAGTGTTCTCTTTGATTAAGGACTCCTTCTCCTTATCAATTATGAAACCTTTTCGATCAGGAGATATTAAATACACCAAGTTAAGCTTATCTCCTTCACGTGCAACCCACATGCTCAAATCTGCCCATTTTTGTGCACCTGAGGGATGAACCACTGGATGGACCTCGTTCATCATGAGTTCCTTTGTCAGTCTTCAAAACTAACCTTTACTTGGGCCAACAAATTCCCCCTTTTTGATGATGACAAACTCTGTGCTTTTCATAAGCTTAGCCCTGTTTCAACTCAGCTCAACATCAACACAATGTTAGAAACATTTTTCCTTTTTATCACTTATCATCAAGAACCAGGTACATTAGGTTATAAACATCACTGTTCAAAGTGTAAACATCATTTGTTTAAAGCAGAACCATTTTTCCCCTTTTGGCATCATCGAAAAGTTGCATAAAAAATATGAGATAACCATATTTTAAAGCTTACTCATGGCCAATGGGGCTACTTCAAATGCAAACATGGATTAATCATCATAGATCAAACTAAAAATTTCAACCATCAAAGAAATATAAACAAACAGTTAGAGCAAAAATAGTGAATTTCATTGATGATTGATATGATTCTACCACAAAGCATAAGAAGAAATAAAAATACTGAAAACATGAGTAAAAGAAACAAAACGTCCCGAACTAGGTCACTAGTTGATCTACACCAGGCTAGAATTTAAGGCTTGGAAGAGGTAAGGGATGGGTTATTTGCTTGGAGAAGTTTCAGCATGTCTTGAAGAATTCCATCATTCTTCTCCTTTTCCCTTGCAAGTTCAGTTCTGAGAACATCTCTCTCAGATTTTACCTCAACCAATCGTGTCTTCGGCCTTGCTATCTCAATATCCTTTGCCTCATTCTCCTGTACCAAGACTCTGACTTTGCTATGGATAGGTGTCTTTTTAGATGAACCAGGTTCATTAAGAATGACATTGACTTCATAATCGCAAGCAAGCAGAGTATTAACCCCACTTCTTCATAGGTACCTTGAAATGTGCAAGCACAGTTGTGAGAATGAAACCATAGGGAATGGCATGAGTTTTTGGTGCACTTGATAACTCTATCAGTAGGTTCGCGAGGGTTTCCTGTTCAGATGGAACAAGTTCATCTATATTTTTTCGAGTTGAATCAACCCCGCAGCAGCTATGCCAGACCCACTTCCCCCTATTTTGCTCACACTCTCTTCTATTTCATTAAATTCCTCTCCCCAAACAACCATTGCACCAGTTTCTTTTATTGTACCAACAGGAGTGGGTGAAGAATCAGCCACTCTTGTCCCCTTTCCCCTCACAGTAATCCTAGCGCCCTTGCTCTCCTTTTTTTTCTTTTTCATTTTTACCACCAACTTCTCCAAATTATGTAGTCTCAACACCTGCTATACATCCTACAAATCTATTCTCCAAATTTGCAGCAACTTTAGAAATTGTCTCAGGAGAAACTTTAGAATCAGAAGATACTTGTTCAGTTTCGGAATACCCGCTTTCTTCCCCCTTAGTAGCAAACTTAAATCTTCAGATTTCTAGAATTCTTTGTATTTGGAGGATGAAAGAAGAATGAGAGTTTTTGATGGCTTGAGAGAGATGAGGTA
>MU677545.1:14209-34305 GCA_026770625.1 Nicotiana glauca
GTGAATAATTGATGGGGTAACTACAGCTTTTCAGACTCTTCGAAGCTTAATTAAACTGAAATTCAATTTTGAAGAGACGTTGGAGTGTATCCCTAGAGTCTAGATACTTCCATTTGGTTGGAACTCTTTTGAATGGGACTGGTTCACTTGTAACAGATAAGTCCAAGAGGAGTTTGGTATTTGGTAGGACTCTCTGCTCATGATCCAAATATAGTTATTTCAAATTATGCGGAGTGTAGAAAATGTACCGTGTTACCTTGATGAACCAGGTTCTTCACTGATAATTCTCTTGTGTGAGCCTAAATTTGCCAAAATAAAGAAAATATCATTAGAGATTAATGAGTCATTTTAACACATGATACAAGAGTATACTATGGAAAGTATGAGACTGAGCAAGATTTAATCTAATTATACAATTTACAGACTTTCTAACCAAATTTTTTTTTGTTTAACCTTGAACTGGTCCTTTTAGGCGATCTTAATCATCCCTAATTCCAACTTGTTACTCTCAAAGTGATCTCTACTTTAGGCTTTTGTGAAGATGTCAACAATTTGCTTGTTAGTAGCACAAAACTCCACAGTGATCAAGCTTTTCTCATAGTTGTCCCTCAAAAATGGTGCCTAACATCTATGTGCTTAGTTTAATTATGATGAACTAGTTTCTTTATCATACTAATAGCACTAGTGTTATCAAAAAAAAAATTGGGATGCAACCACATCAATTCCAAAGTTCAATAATTGTTGTTTGATCCATAACAATTGAGCACAACATGAAGCAGCAGCAACATATTCATCTTCAGCAGTTGATACGACCACTGAATTTTTCTTTTTAGTATCCCAAGACATGAACCGAGGAAGTGTGCCATACCTGAGGTGCTCTTCCTATCCATAAGGAAACCTGCATAATCAGCATCATCATATCCTACTAGATCAAAATTACTACCTTTAGGATACCAAAGGCACAGATCAGTGGTTCCTTTCAGATATCTTAGTATCCTCTTGACAGCAGTCAAGTGAGACTCTTTTGGATTTGCCCCTATATAACTTCTTATCAACAGATGAACCAGGTTAATCTATATCCAACTTCTTGGATGTTGCAATAGGAATGTCAATTTCTTTAGATGTTTCTTCCTGGTTTTGTTACTGAGTAATATGTTCATGGACAGGTTCCCTCGAGGTTTGAGGATCAGTTCCTCTCTAGTTAGTTCCCCCTGTCATGTTTCCATGGGTAGAAGGACCTGTTCCATCACTTGTTCCTTCCTGTGATGCCTCTTTAGGCTGGACCATGGTTTCATCATTTGAATTTCTTATCAGCCCAATCTCTTCATTATCTTATTCCTACTTCTCAGAAAGAATGTTAGTTTTAAATAACATATACATTTTTTTTCACACATAGTTCTTTTACTGTATATCTTATAAGCTTTACTATGTTAAGAATATCCCAAGAATACTCCCTCATCACTTCTGGGATCATACTTACCTAGGGAGTCTTTGCCATTATTGTGCACAAAGCACTTGCATATAAATGCCCTGAGATGGGATATATTTAGCTTTCTCACTTTAAGTGACTCATAGGGAATCTTCTTAACAAGATATCTAGTCATGTAAGTATTTATGATGTAGCATGCAAAAATTCAGCACACTTAGCATTTTCAAATTCAATTGCATGATAGACCTAATTGATGCAAATTGATTACCTAATTGTTTCTGAGTTGTTCTAACAAAAGAAGTAAACATGTCAAATGCTTCATCTTTAGATGTTAAAAATAATGTCCATGTAAACCTAGAGTAATCATCAACAAGCACCATCACATATCTTTTACCACATCTGCTTAATGTTCTCATTTGACCACAAAGATCCATGTGGACTAGTTCTATCATTCTGGTGGTGCTTACCACTTTCTTGCATTTAAAAGAGGATCTTACCTGCTTCCCTCTTGCACAAGCCTCACAAACTTTGTATTCCTTGAACTTGATGTTAGGCAGCCCTATCACCAGATCCTTGGAGACTAATTTGTTGAGTTGAATCAGACTTGCATGTCCAAGTCTCTTGTGCCAAAGGAGGGGATCATTGTCCAACACACTTAAGCAAGTGAGTTCATTTTCTGAAAGTGTGGACAAATCTACAATGCATGTATTTGTTACTCTTTTTCCCTGCAAAACAATCTTGTCAATGGTAAGATTAATCACAAAATATTTGGTAGTGGTGAATGCTACCAAGTTACCTTTATCACATAATTGTGATACACTGATTAGACTGTACTTTAGGCCATCTATCAAGTAGACATTCTCAATAGAGTGAGAATCAGTCTTACCTACCTTTCCAACCCCAATGATCTCACCTTTCTTCCCATTTCCAAAGGAGACATTACCTCCTTTGAGGTCCTCAAGTGAAAGGAACTGGTTCTTGCTTCCTGTCATATGCTTTGAGCAGCCACTATCCATGTACCATATTTGGCTGCTCCCTTTCACTTGGACCCATAAAAGGAAATCAGGGGTTAGTCTTAGGAACCCAAACTAGTTTGGGTCCCTTTCTATAGGCAAAAGGGTGAATCAGATTCTTTTTAGCCCAACCTGGCAGCCTATTTTTCCCTTGAACAAATTCTTTATTCTTTTTACTAGCCTTTTCTTTTGCAATACATTCAGATTTATAGTGACCAGTTTTACCACAGTGTGTGCAAATTTTGTTCTCAGGAAGTGTGAGGTACTTGCTTTTGGGATCCCACTTAGGTGCAGGGGTCCCGTAGCCAAGTTCTCTCTTATTGCTACTATGGTGTTCGTGTAGCATGAAAGTGCATCGGAGGACCTATTCCATTTACAGGTTCTATCTAGCTCGTGCTTAACCTTGTTTAGATCCCCCTTAAGGACTCTTATCTACTCATCTCTTTTGTACAACTCATCTTTCAATTTTCTTACATTTTCTTCTAAAGTGAGTTGTGTGTGATCAAATTTCTTTTTACCAGTTCCTAATTTCTGTTCTAGATTTTCATATTTGAGCTCTAGGACTGTGGTGTCAAGTTCATGAACATGGTTCTTCAACTCAGCATTTTTACTATCACTTTCACTAGACCTAAGTTCCATGTTTTTGCACTTAGCTTTCAGAATCACACACTCCTTAGAAAGTTGTTCCTTTTCATTGTTTATAACCTCAAATTCATCAATGAAATCTAGAAGTAATTCAGATAGACTTTCTTTGGACAAAAACTTAATCTTGTTTTTGAGATGAATTATACTTACCTCAGATTCCTCATCGGATTTCACAATTGCCATAAGTGCTTGTTCATCTCCATCTTCGTCTTCTGAGTCATCATTTGAGCTTTCACCCCAAGCAGCAACCATAGCCTTTGTTGATACTTTGTTCTTCTTGGGATGAACATGTTCCTTCGTTCAGCTCTTTCCTTCTTCCATTCAATTTCCCATTGAGGGCAGTTTTTAATGTGGTGATCAGTCTTCCCACACTTGTAACACCCCTCATTGGTTTGTTTTTTAGGAACCCTTGATTTGATATAGCTTCCACTTCTTGAAGGACCATTTTCTCTCATTAGGTACTTCTTGAACTCCTTTGTGATCATGGTCATTTCATCCTCCTCTAGATCAGCACCTTCAGTGATTCTGAATGCCATGTTCCTTTCCTTCTTGGGTGCATCCATCTTCATGGTTTGCCTTCTAAGTTCATAGGCAGTGAGATTTACAATTAGCTCATCCAACTTAAGAGTGGCAATGTTCTTTGATTCCTGAATAGCTGTGATTTTGCTTTCCTAAGAGATTGGAAGTACCCTTGTCAAAATCTTCTCAACTTTTTCTTCTTCAAGAATAACCCTTCCAAGAGACTTAAGTTCATTTGTTAGTGTGGTGAACCTTGTATACATCTCCTGGATCGTTTCCTCTTCCTTCATGGTGAAATTCTCATATTGAGAATATAATAGTGTTCATCTGGACCTCTTCACTTGAGGTGTTCCTTCATGAGCCACTTGCAAAGTGTCCCAGATTTCCTTAGTAGTGGTACAACTTTGAATTCTACTGTACTCGTCTGGACCAAGTCCACACACAAGCCATTTCTTGGCCTTGGCATTCTTCTCCCATTTCCTCAAGTCTTCAGCAGTGCAGTCAGCTCTTGTCTTTGGCACGTCCACTCCTTCAGCATTCTTCTTTGTAGTTTCCAAGGAACCATCAGTAACTATGTCCCAAAGTTCATAGTCTTCTCATAGGATGTGATCTCTCATTTTGTTTTTCCACCAAGAGTAGTAGTGGCCATTAAAGAGTGGAGGCCTATCAGTGGATTGCCCTTCCCAGTTTCCAGGTGGTGTACTCATCTTGATCTTTTCCTAAGGTTTTAACCTCTTCAAGGATAATCTGCTTTGATACTAATTGATGTTCTAAATGTCAATACCACACAAGAGGGGGGTGATTTGTGTGGTACCCAATTTTTGCTTAAATTGCTTCTGGAAGGACCTGGTTCTTCTAGGTGTACTAACGACTGCTATTTGCAAAATTAAAAGTACATAAAATGAAGAACACAGAGATTTTTACGTGGAAAACATCTGGCTCAAAAGGTAAAAAACCCATGACCTACTACTCAGTAGGATTTTTTCAAACTTTCACTAAAATCACTGAGCCAAAATTGCATTTACAAAACTCTTTGTAAACCTAAGGATTAACTCTAATCATGTTGTAACAACCAGCCTCTAACTGCTGCGATAACTTCAAGTTAACTCTAACTTGAATACTCAAAGTACCTAATACAATTGCTTCTAGATAAGCTGAAAGGTACAATATAAAACACATACTACAATTGAACTAGAAATAAAGAAAGACACATAAAACTCTTTATGGAGCTGATTCTTCAATCTGGTTCTTGTAGCTTCAGGTTTGCACACTTGAATCACACACGAATTGTTTGCAAAAAAACTTGCTATTTTGCTCCCAATTCACGATTAACTTCTACGTTTTTGTGCAACACTTTAGTGTGAGAACATCCTGTAATTTATAGAGTTAGTAGATGAAGAAATAACTAGAGTTCTGATGCAACTCTTCCTTGGTGGAAGAGTTCTAGTTGATTTCAACTTCTAACTCCTTCCCTATCTTGAATAATGTTATCCTTCTCCTTATCAATTATGCAACCTTTTCGATCAGGAGATATTAAATACACCAAGTTAAGCTTATCTCCTTCACGTGCAACCCCCATGCTCAAATCTACCCGTTTTTGTGCACCTGAGGGATGGACCCTTGGATGGACTTCGTTCATCATGAGTTCCTTTGTTAGTATTCAAAACTAACCTTTTCTTGTGCCAACAATGAGTACCTTAGCATATATTAATGGATTTACATAATTATTGGCTAGTTTTGGAGCGTTGTGCATCGATTCGAGTCTTCGGAAGGGCGTGGAATGCCGGTTATGGATCTTCGGAGCGAGGTGAGTCTCCTTTCTAACCTTGTAAGAGGGAATTATCTCCATAGATGAGTTAATTGGTTATGTGCTCCTATTTTGGGGGGCTACATATGCACGAGGTGACGAGAGTCCGTGCGTAGTTACTATTATGTTATTGTCCGGGTAGTCTAGGACCCAAGAGCATGCTATACTTGGATTAATTGTAAACTTGTTGACGGCTTGAATTGTTTAAATCACATCGAATTAGTAAATGAATCACTAAAAGGATTAAACGTTATTTTGTTAAATTGTTAAAAGAGAGTTAGCTTTTATTTGGATAAATATTCCTCGAAAATTCTTAATTGATTGTTTGAGCATGTATCTATCTGTGTACCTGCGTCACATGCATGATTTGCGAGCAGGGTGTTTGTTTATTTTATGTTGACCGCATCGCAGGTTAGTTCGCGAGCGGGGTAGTAGATGCATCTATAGGCACACCGTCGACCCTCGACAAGTGCACAGTTTACATTTTTGTTGGAGCGGGCCGTCGACCTCGGCATGATATACGCATGCTTAGATTGCTTGCCTGAAATATTAAAAATTGATATCGCCTTGTCATGCCCTGATATAAATTTATAAAGATGTTGAAAAGTAAATGTAACTACCCGACTGGTCATTTTGAGGTCTAGTGCATCGTTAAGCGGTTTGAGGCCATGAGCAGCTTCATTTCTGGTATTATGACTTGTACGCGTGGTCGGAATTGAATTTCGGGAAGTCCAGAGTTGATTTGGAAAGAGACTTCTCATTTCGGAAGCTTAAAGTTGCAAGAATTAACTAGGATTGGAATTTTGAGTAAACGACCTCGAAATCGGGATCTGAAGGTTCCAGCAGGTTCGTGTGATGATTTTGAACTTGGGCGTATGCCCGGTTCGAGTTTTGGATGACCCGGGAGCATTTTGGCGCCTATTGTGGAAGTTAGCATTTTGAAAGAAATTTCATAAGTTTGGCTTGAAGTGCATTTCAATGTTATGGATGTCCGTTTGGGATTCCGAGTCTGGGAATAGCTCCGTATAGTGACTCTGGAGTTGGAAGCGCGATCGGAAGTGAATTCGGAGGTCCGTGGGTCATTGTAGAATCATTTGGCTAAATATAGAAATTTGAATGTTTTTGAGGAGTTTGATCGGAAGTGGGCTTTTTGATATCGGGGTCAGAATCCAATTCCGAAAGTTGGAGTAGGTCCGTAATGTCGAATGTGACTTGTGTGCAAAATTTGAGATCAATCGGACGTGATTTGATAGATTTTGACATCCAATGTAGAAATTTGAAGTTCTAAAGTTCATTAAGCTTGAATTGGGGTGCAATTTAGAATTTCGATGTTGTTTGATGTAATTTGAGGCCTCGCAGGTCCGTGTTATGTTATGGGATTGGTTTGTGTGATTGGACGGGGCCCTGGGGGCCTCGGGTGTGTTTCGAGGTGGTTTCGGATTATTTCGGGCTGTTTTGAAATAGTTGATGCTGGTATCAGGTATTGTTCTTCGTGTTCGCGAAGAAGGATTTGGCCTCAGGGACTCTGTTCTTCGCGTTCGCGAGGAGGTTCTCGCGTTTGCGTAGAAGGAGATGTTGCTTAAAACTTCCTAGCAGTTAAAAAGTTGTAGACCTTTGTGTCTAGTTTTTAAAAATGTAAATAATTTGGAATTTGGATTTGTGTACCAAAAGTTATGGCTGGTATACTATAGGCTGTCCGGAAGGATAAAGAAGAAATTTGTATTGCACAGGGATGACTTTGGCAACTTATATCTCAAAATATATAAGGAATTGGGAGATGACCAAAACATGAAAGTTGTGTATATTGGTTTCTAGTTTCCAAAATAATAAACCATTTGTAATTTGGAGTTATTTACAAAACGTTATGGCCATTATACTAGAGGTTGTCTAAGAAGAGAATGAAAAATGACTTTTGGGAATTTTCTTCTTCGCGACTGCGACGGGGGTATCGCGAACACGAAGAAGACTCGTCTGGGCAGTGTATAAGTGTAAATAAATGGGTTTATCTCATTTCATCTTATTTTCTCCATGGGAGCCGACCTAGGAGCGAATTTGGAGCTCCATTTTCATCATCCATGTCAAGGTAAGTGATTCCCACCTATTGCAAGTTAATTACTTGGATTATATCTAGATTTTAATATGAAAAATCATGTAAATTAGTAGAAATTTTGGAATTTTGAAGAAAACCTAGAAAATTAGTATTCTTAGATTTTGACCACGATTTTAGGTATGGAATTAGGAGAAAATTGTATATTTGAGTTCGTGAGTTCATGGGTAAATTTTATCTTCAAAAAATTTCGGATTTTCGGGCACGTGCGCCCGAGGGAATTTTTGCCAACTTTTCGATCGGGGTTAGGAATTGTTGTAAATTGGATTATAATGAGTACCTTATCATATATTAATGGATTTACATAATTATTGGCTAGTTTTGATGCGTTGTGAATCGATTCGAGTCTTCGAAAGGGCGTGGAATGCCGGTTATGGATCTTCGGAGCGAGGTGAGTCTCCTTTCTAATCTTGTAAGAGGGAATTGTCCCCATAGGTGAAATAATTAGTTATGTACTCCTCATTGTGGGGGCTACGCACACACGTGGTGACAAGAGTCCGTGCATAACTACTATTATACCATTGTCCGGGTAGTTAGGACCCAAAAGCATGCTATACTTGGATTAATTATAAACTTATTGACAGTTTGACTTGCTTAAATCACATTAAATTAGTAAAAAAATTTCTAAAAGGATTTAAGCTTCACTTTCTTAAATTATTAAATGAGAATTGGCTTTTCTTCGAAAAAATTTTCCATGATGACTTCTTGATTGACTGTCTACGTGTGTTTATTTTCTGTTGGAGCAGGCCGAACGCCTCGGCAGATTAAATAGATGCATATATGGTTCGCGCCGTTCAACCCTCAGCAGTGCACAGTTTACATTTTTGTTGGAGCGAGTTATCGACCTCGGCATGATTTGCGCATGCTTGTATTGCTTCCTTGAACTTATTAAAGTTGTTGTTGCCTCTTCATGGATTGAGAATATTTAGATAATAAAGAAAAAGGAATATTTGAAATTTCCTATAAAAGAAATAATTGTTTACTTGTTTCTTTCTATTGAATTAAAATCATGTTTATAGAAATCCACGATTTAATGTATTATAGACATTATTATTGGACCACTAGTAAGTGTCGAAGTCGACCATCTCGTCTCTACTTCTTCAAGATTAGACGGGATACTCATTGGGTACACGCTGTTTTAGTACTCATAGTACATTTTTGTGCATTTTTTTTTGCACATGCATATGCATCCCTAGTGGCATACTGGGCGTAGCAGCACAGATGATACGGAGATTTAGGTGAGCTGCACTTCTCGAGGCGATTCGTAGCCAGTAGAGTCTCTTTCAGTTTTCTGTATTTATTTTTGTCCAATATTATATTCTGGACGGTTGTGGTATTACATTATTTCTTAGAAATTGCTCATGCACTTATGACACCAGGTTCTGGGAGGATTTTTTTTTTTTTTTGGATTATTAAATGTTAAATTTTGTTAAAGATTTCGCGGTTGTTTCTGAAATATTTATTATTCGTTATTTAATGTATAAAGAAAAATAATTTTAGACAATATGAAAATCGAAATTTAATTAAGTATTTCAGTTGGCTTACCTGACAGCGGTGTCCGGCGCCACCACGGCCCTTAGTGGATTTTGGGTCGTGACAGTAAATCTTGAAAATCCTTATTGATTGATAAAGGTGTTTACCTATTTTTCGGCTTGCGAGTTAGGACTACTATATAAACTCATGATTTTCGCACAAGTTATTATATTATCATTCGACCCCTAGCAAGTGTTAAAGTCGACCTCTCGTCTCTACTTCTTCGAGATTAGACGGGATACTTGCTGAGTACACGTTATTTTAGTACTCATACTACACTTTTGTGCATTTTTATTGCACAGGTATATGTAACTCTAGCGGCCTACTGGGCATAGCAGCACGGATGATTTTGGGACTAGGTGAGTGGCATTATTCGAGGCGGTCCACAACTAGTATAGTCCTTTCCAGTATATTGTATTTACTTTCTGTCCACTGTATTCCGGATGGATGTTGTATCTTATTTCCTTATCAGTAGATGCTCATGCACTTGTGACACCAGGTTCTGGGATGGTTTGAAATATTTTGTACTAATTGCTTATTATTTAATTTGAATTGAAGCAGTTATCTTTTTATTTATGAAAACTTCAAGGAAAATCTTAGTTTTCAAGATTGTTTAAAGCGAGAACTTCATCAAGTAATTTGGGTTGGCTAGCCTGACAGCAGTGTCCGGCTCCATCACGACCCTTAGTGAATTTTGGGTCGTGACATATATATATTAACTGGTTACTTTATTTGAATTAATAAATATAGATATCTTATAATTAAATAAAAAATAAATATATAAAATAATAACTACCCATTCAAATTGGGTGGGAGTAGTTTCAAGTTGGAGTTTGTAAATTATCTTAAAATAAAAAAGCAAAAAAAAAAAATAGCTATAAAAAATGAAAAAAAGAGAAGAAAAACTATCCATTCAAATGGGGATGTAGTTTCAAGTTGGAGTTTTAAAATAATTTTAAAATATAAAATAAAATTAAAAAAATAGTAAATTACCAATTCAAATTGAGGATTAGTTTCAAGTTGGAGTTTTAAAATTATTTTAAAATAAATAAAACGAAAATAATGACATAAAAAAACTTTCAGAGAAAAATATTTAATAAAGTAATATGCTAATAAAACTTTCTATTAACAATGTAATAATATTAAATATTAAATGATATAATAAAAAAATACATAACAAAAAAGTTATTCAGTGCGCTCCCTGTATAAGTCCCGTTAGTTTAACAGAGATTTTGTTCATTAAAATTTAGATAATATTATTAAGAACAATAGAATAAAATTTAAAATAAAAAAATATTTCAAAAGTAATAAATTATATATCTTCTCATATATGACAAAAAGAAAGTGAATATTAAATATTGGTTAATATAATTAAAAAAAATATAGAACAAAAAAAAATTTCACTATCTATATAAGTACCTTTGATTTAATAGAGATTTCATTATTGGGTATATCTTATTGACAATTAAGATAACAATTGAATTTTATTAAAGCAATACAATCTAACAGGATCAAACAAGCCCGATCATAATTTAATTTAATTAATATTTTTTAATGCTGATCGCACATCGCGCGGATACGACTACTAATTTAGAAAAAAAAACAAAAGGAATAAAGTTATGGTCCTTAATTTATGGGATAGACCCCACACTCATATGATAGTAAACCATCGCATTGATTTATGCAGCAGAAACTTTATGTATTGATTTATATTTTGCCGTCTTATAATAAAGGTATAAAATTAAGGAGAAGGATATTGTTTCTACTGTGATTAAAATCATAACATATACTTTGAAAAAAAATCGGTATTTGTACTACACTTAAAAGAAAGAATACAAAGTCCCATTGCTTTTTCCTTTTTTTGGATGAATAATTTATCAAGGTAATTACACTAAAAAATTATATTTGGTATAATAAATGTTAGAACTTTGAAAATAATTATGAATTTATCACTTTAGTATTCCTATAGTTTTGGTAAGTTGTTGAGTAAAATTGTCGATATTTTGATTGACGCCTTTATTTTAAGAAAAAGCAAGGTATTCTATATTACTACTAAATCTTTGTTTTAGAGTTTTTGCCAGTTCAATTTAAATTTTGCGCATGTAATTTCTGCCGGACAATTTGTGCTTTGAAAAAACAACGGGACTTAAAAAAAGAACGCAGTGATAGATGGATAATATTGTATATCAATATATTGATAATAGTAGTATTAGGCCTGAGAAAATAAATATTAACAACATTAATTATACTAGAGTATACTAGTATGTGCTAAAAGATATCAATTACACTATATGGTATTTTGTCCATATCTCCTTGCTCAAGAGGGTGGGGGTGGTGGGGGTGTTGGAGATAAAGAGGAGGAAATTATGAGCAACATGATGGTGGAAAATCTCTGAGCTTATAAGTTGTTGAGCTTGTAAATTGTTCTGATATATTTTAAAAACTTTTTTATTTGGTAAAATACATTGCTTCAAAATATATTTGTACATATTCTTTCATTAAAGCTAATCTATTGTTATAAATTAAGTATAAATGTTACAATATAACTCTTTCGATGCACAATCCAACAACAATATAAATAAAAAAAAGACTAACAAATATTATTATTGAACTAATTTGGGTGTGGGGATAATATTAATTATTAATAACAATATATTATTGGGCAGACCAAGTTGCATAATTCATTCATTTGGAGGAGGTATTAGTTGTGCGATGTCTACTTCATCTACAAACATATTTTTCAGTGGTCGAACAACATCAAAGCTACAATATTAACGAAATAAAAATTTAACACTGACCCAAAATATTACAAAAGAAAGACATATTAAAGTCTCAGTAACATCAAGAAAGACCCTCTTCCTATAATATTAAAAAAACAAAGATTTTACACTAACTCAAAATACAAAAGAAACGCATAGATTCATTTATGGCAGTGCCTCGCAACAATAACAGAAATAACTCTAGTCTCCGTATGGGCTATGGTAAACATAAGAAAAATGGATAGTGCCATGGCAACCCTAGTCCTCTAGGAATAGTGATAGTTTCTCAACGAGATACTAAAGACTAGTGCGCAGAATAGATAAAATGATCTCATGTCAGTACTGACGGGCCTCAACATTATGATAAGGGAAAATGAGTCCAGCGGTGCACAAAGAAGCGCCCAATAGATATAATCATCCTCCAGTAAAATAACAACGAAGATAAATGAAACTGAGTCTTGCAATATTTGGCATACCTCATATTTTTTAGAACTGGAAGGTCCCAACCCTCAGAAAATAAAACTGCTGTCATAAAAGCAAAGATCATCATGAAACTAAAAGCAATGATACTGCACTCGAGATGATGTTGCTTAAAAACAACACCATCAATAAGCAATGGAGAGTAATGGAGTTGGGAGTTATCCTTTGAAGAGTGAATGGGGGTTTTGAGTGAGGAAAAAGAAATGCGTGTAGGTACTATCTGTTGGGCCTCTAGCTGCTATGTTCGTTGTTGTTTTCCTGAACTTCAGAGGGCCAAGTGTATGGTTGTATGGATTTTTCCTAAGTGCCCCTCTTAGCATTTTATAGTATCTTATGCTTTTTAACCCGTTGAGTACGGATTTTGGTTGTTTCTATATTTATGTGGGCTGATTGTGAGCCTTTTTGTAAGAATTATAGCTGCTCACCAAACACGTAGTTTGGTCTTTGTGCTATTCTTATGCTTCTCAGGGCTCATTTTGAGTCATATGCTTGGGTGGGGAGGGAGGAATTTTATCTTTTTGTCTTTTATGTGAAAGTGTAGAGGTCTTGAAAAATTATTTATTATAGAATTTAGGAATGTTAAAACTTTTTATTAAAGTATGTAATTTTAAACTTATTTTAAATGTTACTTTTATTGGTAAGTTTACTTCATTGTACAACAATAGTTTGTTCAATAACTGGAGGTAGATAAACTTCCTCTTTAACATAGATTTTAAATACTAACGATAATTTTATTTACCAACAAATTTTTGCGAAATAAATTAATATTACAACACAACCAAACATCTCTATAACAACATTGTTTATTTTGAAATTTTTCATCTTTTATGTGATACATCTATAATAGCATTTGACATTTAAATATATTTTGGTTGTTATAGATAAAAATTATCCAAAAACTAATTGTTTTTCTTTTATAATATTATATATAAAAGATTAATAAAATATTTAAATTTAAAATATCAAAAGATATAAATAATTCACGAATTAAATGCTAAGAAAATCTAATACATTATTAAATTTTTTAATTAAATGCACAAATATTTAAACTCTAAGGTATACAATTAAAAAATACGAATAGATTACGTTTACATATTATTGGTAACAAGGGCATACGCAGGAATTTTTATAAGCGGTGTCGAAATTTATAGAAGAATTGAAATATAACGTCGATTATCATACTTTCATATTAGAAATAGTCTTAATCTATTGGTTTTATTGAGTCTTAAGTTAGAAAAGGTCCTCAGATTTATTTAACACAAAGGCTCTATTAAATATTTGCAAAAAAAAAATGTGCTAGTTGAGGTTTGATCCTTTGACTTCTTAGAGCAAAATCAAGTACATAACCAATACATCAAGATACAATTTATGCCAAGTGGTGTCATTTTTGCATGCTTATCCGTTTCCGTACGGCATTAATACATATATTTAGTAAAAATTTCTGACGAAGCAGTGTCGCGTGACACCGCTTCGCTAAGCGTGCATCCGCCCATGATTGGTAATTGTCCAATATTTGATATATCATGTGTACATCTTGAAATAAAAAAAAAAAGAATGATATGCATATCTTCAAAAAGTATAAATAGATCTTTTACGTATCTTTTAGCATTTTTCTAATGCAAGATATATCATTTGTAGATCTTTAGTTATAAAAATATTTGATGTGCATACGTTCATCGAATATACTTCTATCCTTAAGATAATATATATATATTAAAGTAATAAAATATTTGCTCGAATATTTAGAATTATTATTAGTAATAATCTTAGAAAATTTGCATTGTTGTTATAGAGGGGTAATTTACAAATAACGTAGTGTCATAAAGATGGTTGTTGTTGTTATAGGTAGAATGTTGTTATAGAGAGGTAAAATATAACATAAAAAATTAGTTCTGAGAAAAACTAGACTTTTATAGTGAATGACTGTTATATAAGGATGATGTTATAGAGATATCTGACTGTACACCATTAGTTGATCATTGTAAAAATTAGTCCTTTTAACTCTATCATTGTGACGACCCAAAGGGTCATCACCTATTTTAATTTAATTTTATATCTCCGAGGCCTTGAAAATCTCATTTAGAGTCGCCTCGATTTGTGTGCACAGTCCGGAAGTGTAGCCGGAAAGCTTAAATGTGAAATTCTATGAAAATGCTAAATTTTAATGTTAAAATAAATAAATTTAACTTTCATCAATTTTTTGGGTAAACAGACCCGGACCCACGATTTGACAGTCCTGTAGGGTCCGTAGGAAAATATGGGACTCGGGCGTATGTCCGGAATCGAATTTCGAGGCCCCGAGCCCGAGAAATGAATTTTTAAAAGAAATTATTTTTCTGAAATTGTTAGGAAAAAATTGAAATGATATTTGATTGGAATGTGTTGGTATCAGGCCCGTATTTTGGTTCTGCCACCCGGTACAGGTCTTATATGTGAATTAAGATATTTCTGTAAAGTTTGGTTAAAATCGGACGTTGTTTGACGTGTTTCAGACTTAAAGTTCTAAATTTGAAACTTAATGAAGTTTGAGGAAAAAATATTGATTTTGAGGTTTGATTAATTGTTTTTTATGTTATTTTGGCGATTTGATCGCAAGGATAAGTTCGTATGATGTTTTTGAGTTAGTGCATGTATTTGGTTAGGAGCCTCGAGGGCTCGGGTGTGTTTCGGAATGGTTTGAGACTTATTAAAATTGCAGGTTCCAGTTCTGGTATCGTGTTCTTCTTGTTCGCGGGAGAACCCTCACGAACGCGATGAGTAAAATTAGCTAAAGGAGATTTCCTTCTACGCGAACGTGTTGACCAAGTCACGAACGCGAGGCAACGGGGGCTATACCTTCACGAACGCGTCCCTAGCTTCGCGAATGCGAAGGCAAATGTGAGCCTCGGCGGGGGTGGGATGCTAAAGCTACGCGAACGCGATCATTTGGTTGTGAACGCGAGGGCCCGGGAAGATTGTTCTCCACAAACGCAAAGGGCTTTCCGCGAACGCGAAGACCTGTTAAGCTTGACTCATCGCGAACACGTCCAAACTGTCGCGAACGCGATGACTATTTTTGCCCAGTGATTTTTAAAAAAAAAAACTCAAACAGAACCCTTACGGGATTTTTACAAAATTTCCAAAGTTTCTAGTTCTCCAAAGCATTAGGCCGATTTATGGAGCATTTTCTCTCCATAACTTCTTGGGTAAGTAATCTCCAACTCGTTTTCTTCCATTTTCATCAATATCTATTGAAATCCTAGGCCTAAAGCATGTAACTAAAATTAGAAATTAGAGAATTAGGTAGAGTTAGGGCTTTTTGATTTTTCTTGATTTAGACCTCGTTTTGGAGTCGAATTTGAAAACAAATTATATATTCGGGCTCGTGGGTGAATGGTTGATTTAATTTTGGCCCGACCCTCGTGTTTTGACCAAGCGGGCCCGAGCTCAATTTTTGAGTTTTTGAAAAAAATGATGGAAAAGCTATAATTAAGCATTGGGTTCGCATTGTTTAGCATTTATTGATGTATTGAAGTCATTTATGTATAGATAAAATTGAATTGGAGTCGAATTCGAAAGGAAAGGCGGTAATTGGGATTGAATTAGCAATGGAAGTTCAAGGTAAGCGATTGGTCTAACCCTAGCTTGAGGGATTAGGAGTTGATTCTTATTTGCTAATTGCTTCTTGTTGAGTATGATGCATAGGCATGGCGACGAGTATCTATACATTGGTGTCTAGCAGGACCGTGAGTCTTTAAATTGTGAATATCTTGATTTTGTTGTATTTCTCTTGCCTTGGTAATAATTCCTATTTGTTGTGAAAAGCTTGTGAGAGGAATTGTGACCTATGAATAACGAAGAACATTGGCTCAAGTGGTAAAGTGAGATATGAAATAAAAGTGAAAGGAAGAGAAAGAGTATTTAAATTTTTTCCTTGCCGGGATATTGTCGTTTATTGATTATTCTCCCTTGCCAGGACGTTGAGATTACTGATGTTGTACCCTTCACGGGATTTAATTGTTTAATCGTGTTCCCTTACCAAGATTTCCACTATTATTTTGATTATTCCCTTGCCCCTTGTTTGTGATTGTTGTTTAGGTGAGGATGAGAGTTAAAGCACGAAGGATGATGTCGTGCATTGTTTGCTTATTGTGAGGAAAGAGAGTAAAAGCACTAAGGGTAATGTCGTGCCGCATGATGCACCATTCCGTGCCGATTCTATTGATTATATATGAGAAAAGAGAGTAAAAGCACGAAGGGTGATGCCGTACACATTTTATTATATCATTGCTTGGTGAGGATGAGAGTAAGAGCATGAAGGGTGATGTCGTGCACTTATTGCTGTTTGTTATGATTTTTTATTGTTATCGGTTCAAGGGCATTAATTGTCCTATTCCACTATTACTGTGATTTTTTATGTAGACATTTCCCTTTATTGTGTTACTTGTTATTATTGAATCAAGGTATCCTTGCGCAATGTTATGCCTTGAATTTATGCCATAATTGCTACATGTTTATGTGACATAATTGCTACTTGACATTCAACATATTAAATACTAAATCGCCTAATTGCTCTTTAAAGCCCATAATTAATTACTACTTGTCATTATTTGTTTTCCTCAGTGAATCATAATTATTGTGTACTTGTTGTCTTATGAATTCGTATTAATTGTTGCGTTTGTTAGAGTAAATTTCTTTTGGAAGAACTGTTGATATAATGAAATAGGAGCGGGTGGTATGCTTATCACGAGATTTAATGAAATGGGAGCGGGTGGTATGCCTACCACGAGATTTAATAAAATGGGAGCGGGTGGTACGCCTACCACGAGATTTAATGAAATGGCAGCGGGTGGTACGCCTACCACGAGATTTAATAAAATGGGAGCGGGCGGTACACCTACCACGAGATTTAATAAAATGGGAGCGGGCGGTACGCCTACCACGAGATTTAATGAAATAGGAGCGGGTGGTACGCCTACCACGAGAATTGATAAAATGGGAGTGGGTGGTACGCCTACCATGAGAATTGATGAAATAGAAGCGGGTGGCACGCCTACCACGAAAACATTGAGAAATGGGATCGGGTTGCACGCTTGCAATGATTTGTGTACTGGCAGTAAAATCTGCTTTTATTTCCTTTATCCGTGTTAAAGTTAATTTATTGATGTTCCTTATTATTCTTTTGAATTTTTGTATTATCTGTTATCCTGGAGCTTGTTCCTCTCCCATTTAAAATGGTCATTCTTGTTATTTTCCCACTGTAGAAATATATAACTGCACAGGTTTCTGTGGTAGTAATGTCTAGCCTCGTCACTACTTCGCCGAGGTTAGGCTAGGCATCTACCAGCACATGGGGTTAGTTGTGCTAATACTACACTATGTGCTCTTTTGCACAAATCCAGGTACCGGACAGGACCAGTAGTTCAGGAGCTAATCTTTAGTCCACTGAGACACCGAGGTAGCCTTGCAGGCGTCCTCAGGCCCGGGGTCTCCTCTATCTTGAATTTCAATCTGTTATCTCATGTTTTCAAGACAAGAAGTGTTATAATTCTTTCAAACGGTTGTATGTAGTAAATCTTAGTAGTCCGTAAATGTTGTGACACCAGTTCTAGGTAGAGGCATATGTGGATCTTCCTTATTATTTTGGTTTATTTCGTTTAAGGTTCCGCTAAATTACGAATTCCGCTGTTGTTTAATTATTTATTTCCTGCTAATTAAATTGGTAAAAATGGATCTAAAACAAAAGTATTTATGAATTCTAAATGTGTGGCTTGCCTAGCTTCTATGAGTAGGCACCATCACGACTCCTGAGGGTGGGAATTCTGGGTCGTGACAAGTTGGTATCAGAGCTCTAGGTTACATAGGTCTCATAACTCACGGACAACCTTAGTAGAGTCTGAGGGATCGATACGGAGATGTATATAATTATCCCACAGAGGTTACAGAGTTAGGAAAAAGTTTCACTTCTGTTCTTTCTTGTCGTGCGATTTTGTTCTCTTGGTGCTAAATTGAAATCTCTACTCTTGTCCTTTTGCGAATGGCGAGGTCATGTACCGCTTCTTCAGTCGAGCAGCAGAACAGACCGGTGATAGATCAGCTACGTCTCCGAAGGCTTTGTGGAAGTTGGATGAGTTTCCCCAAGCTCCTCACTATTACCTTTAGCGGTGCATCTTCTGAGGATCCCCAAGATTATCTATACAGTTGTCATGAGGTTCTCAGGAACATGGGGATCGTGGAGATCAATGGGGTCAATTTTGATACTTTTCGCTTGTCTAGATCCGTCAAGACCTGTTGGAGAGATTATTGATTTGCTAGACTAGCCGGATTGCCAGCTTCGACTTGGGAGCAGCTCACGCATATATTCCCGGAAAAGTTTCTCCACATCACTCAGATAGAGGTATTATAGGTGGAGGTAAAGGTATTAAAAGTGGAGGTGCAGGTATTGTTCTGGTTTGTGATAGAGATGCTTCAGTGTTACTTGACCCAGAGTCTTATCTTGGGGTGCGCCGGTGTATTTTTCAAGAAGAAGGATGGGTCAATGAGAATGTATATTAATTACCGGTGATTGAATAAGGTAACAATCAAGAATAAGTATCCACTACCAAGGATCGATGATTTGTTCGACCAGCTTTAGGGTGCCAAGGTTTTCTCCGAGATTAACTTGCGATCTGGCTACTATCAGTCAAGGATTAGGGCATCCGATGTGTCGACGCCCCTTTTTCTCTAAAAAGCGAAATCGGGTTTACGGCATTTAGGAAAGACAACTCTATTCCCATTTGGGAACTGGGTTTTTTTTTTGGGATTTGGAGAGTCGCCACCTAATAATTATAGTGCATTAGGACACTTTTTTAGAAGGATTAAAGATGAAACCCAGAGTTTAGGTAAGGGCTTGAAATTATCTCGAGGGGAAGGTGTTAGGCACCCCTCAAGATCCACTAGTGTGGTTCCCGGCCATGCTACAATTGTGACTTTAAATGCAAACATGAATAAACAAGCAAGTATTCAAATAAGAAGCATAAAAGGGGTTAAAAGAAGTGTAGAAATTCAGAAAGGAAACAGTCTTGTGATTGAAGAGATACGCAAGTAAAGGGAAGGGGTCAAACAATTGGTGCAAGCAACTTGAAAGACGTATAAGAAACAGAAGTTGAAATAGCCTTTTAAAAATTTGAAAATTATTAAACTAATAAAGAGAGAGGGGGTCCTAGGTTTATACATTACATGGATCATTCGCACAACACCGTTACCCAATTTTACGCATAGTGTTATTGGGTAATCATCATCTCCATGTCTATCCTTTCCACCCCGTTAAGGTATTAAAGTGCAAAATGGTATTATTTTCTTATTGCATGTTATTACCCGTCCTAGTCCTATCAGTCCTGGAGGAAAATGGACAACTAATCCTAAAGGGAAAGGGGTTTGGGGCTTTAGAAGTTTCAAAGGATAAAATGCTAAGGCGACAACCAAAACAAGTAATTGCAAATAGAAGGGGAAACAGACAAGCAATCAGGGCTCAAGTATGCTTCCATAAATCATCAAAAATCACAGAGTTTAGCATGTCTTATACGTACTGATTTCGGTCTTATTTAAATAAAGTGACGAGCGGACTGGTTCAACGCATATTTTTAGGCGAAAAGTCTACATTAGGCATACTCGAATGTAGTTGTTTGAAACTAATCTGGTTGATCTAAGTGTTGATCAGAACTAGGCATAATATATACTGATTTTAGAAGAAAAAAAGGATGCAGACTTAAAAGGAGTTGCCAATTTTAATAGAACATTACGAGTTCAGCAATTAATATTACTCAGATTCGAAATTTCCTATAGG
>MU677545.1:40256-51087 GCA_026770625.1 Nicotiana glauca
AGTCTCGAAAGGCAGAAAGGTAGCCTTATGCAATGTAGATAATGCAGATGGAGACAGCACTTAGTCTCGGAAGGCAGAAAGGTAGTCTTATTCAATGCAGGAAATGCAGATGGAGACAACGCTTAGTCTCGGAAGGCAGAAAGGTAGCCTTATGCAATGCAGGAAATGCAGATGGAGACAACGCTTAGTCTCGGAAGGCAGAAAGGTAGCCTTATGCAATGCAGGAAATGCAGATGGAGACAACACTTAGTCTCGGAAGGCAGAAAGGTAGCCTTATGCAATGCAGGAAATGCAGATGGAGACAACACTTAGTCTCGGAAGGCAGAAAGGTATCCTTATGCAATGCAGAAAATGCAGATGGAGACAACGCTTAGTCTCGAAAGGCAGAAAGGTAGCCTCATGCAATGAGATAAAAGCGAATAGTAAGTCAAAAAAAATCTTAGTTGATAGCTGGTAGTTGATTGTGATATTGCGGCTATTGGGGATATTGCGTGTGGATAGAAAATGCAAATATGAGTGACGATTCAATGCGATTGCGCAATATATTTGGTAATTTTATGACTTGGGTGCCTGCATCCAAAGAAAACTGTGAGTTTTGTAAGAGGGGAAAGGTTAGTTCGTTTTCCTTTGAATCCTGGCATTACATATCATTGGGGCAGCGTTGCTAAATAGCGGCAGTTCGGATAATGATTATGCGTGATTTAGTAAACATATCATAAGTAAAAAAAATAGTTTTCTTTTAGCTGAACCAACGACTGTGACGCGGTTCGAAACATTGCAACCTCTCCTGCTCCGGAATTTTGAGTGTCCTTCTTAAAATTTTGTCCTAGTTTACTTGGCTGGCACTTCTGACGGCTCCGCTGAATGACTGAAGAATCATTTTCAGAATTTTGAGGGTCCTCCTCAAAATTCTGCCCCAGTTTACTGAGGTGACATCCTTGGCGATGAGTGGCTGAAGACTGACTTCGAAATTTTGAGCGTCCTCCTCAAAATTCTGCCCCAGTTCCAATAATAGGGGGGAAAATGAAATTTTTATTAAATCGTGACCGAACCCATAGGGCTGCCTACGTATCCCCTATTAAATGGGAATTAGGTCAGGCGTAGTTCAAATTATATCATAAAGGAAATCATAAGTGGTTACATATATTATCATTTCATTACATCTGAGTTGATCGGCTTTGGCCAAACTTCTCCGTCCATTTCTGCGAGGATAAGGGCTCATCCAGTTAGAACTCGGTGAACCATGTACGGACCTTGCCAGTTGGGAGAGAATTTCCCTTTGGCTTCATCTTGATGTGGGAATATCTTCTTCAACACCAGCTGCCCCGGTGTAAACTTCCTTGGCTTAACTCTTTTGTTGAAGGCTTTGGACATTCTGTTCTGATACAACTGACCGTGGCAAACTGCATTCATCCTTTTTCCATCTATAAGGGCTAACTACTCGTAGCAACCTTTTACCCATTCTGCGTCGTCCAACTCTGCTTCTTGTATGATCCTCAATGAAGGAATTTCTACCTCGGCGGGGATGACCACTTCTGTACCATAAACCAGCATGGAGGGAGTTGCTCCGGTCGATGTGCGGACTATGGTACGATATCCCAACAAGGTGAATGATAACTTCTCATGTCATTGTTTGTGACTTTCAACCATCTTCCTTAGTATCTTCTTGATATTCTTGTTGGCTGCCTCTACAACTCCATTCATCTGAGGCTTGTAGGTTGTATAGTTCTTGTTTCTGATCTTGAATGCCTTACACATTGCTTTCATCAAGTCACTGTTGAGATTGGAACCATTATCGGTAATGACTGATTTTGAAATTCTGAATCGGCAAACAATACGGTCGCGGACGAAATCTGTCACAACTTTCTTAGTCACTGCTTTGTATGATGATGCCTCAACCCATTTGGTAAAATAATCAATTGCCACCAGGATAAACCTATGCTTGTTTGATGTGGCAGGCTCAATAGGTCCAATGACGTCCATCCCCTAGGTGGCGAATGGCCACGGTGAGCTTGTTGCAGTAAGCTCATTTGGAGGCAACTTTATCATATCTGTATGTATCTAACAGCGATGGCACTTGTGAACATACTGGATACAGTCTGTTTCCATAGTCATCCAAAAATAACCTACTCGGAGTATCTTCTTTGCTAAAACAAAACCATTCATGTGCGGCCCGCAAGTTCCTGTGTGCACTCCGTCCAATAGTCTGGATGCTTCTTTTGCTTCGACACACCTCAATAAACCCGAATTGGGCGTCCTCCTATACAGGATTCCCCCACTGTGAAAGAAATTGTTGAATAATCTTCGAAGTGTGTGCTTTTGAGTGGTGTTGGCAAGCTCTGGATATTCTCCTATTGTCAAGTACCTTTTGATGTCGTGTAACCATGGTTTTCCATCTGCTTCTTCCTCAACGCGAGCACAATAAGCTGGCTGATCATAAATCCTTACTGGGATGGGATCAATGAAATTCGTATTTGGATGATGAATCATGGATGATAAAGTAGCTAATGCATCAACGAACTCATTCTGGACCCTGGGGACATGCTAAAATTCTATCTTTGTGAATCTCTTCCTTAACTCCTATATGTGATGCAAGTAGGGGAGTATCTTAGAGTTTTTGGTTGCCCACTCTTCTCGAACTTGATGTATGAGCAGGTCTGAGTCCCCAATCACTAGCAATTCTCGAATGTTCATGTCGATGGCCATCTTGAGCCCCATGATGCAAGCTTTATATTCAGCCATATTATTTGTGCAAGGGAACCTGAGCTTGGCGGATACCGGGTAGTGCTGGCCAGTTTCTGATACTAGGACTGCTCTTATGCCAACTCCTTTGAAATTTGCGGCTCCGTCGAAAAACAACCTCCAACCATCGTAGGATTCTACAATATCTTCTCCTATAAAGGACACTTCTTTATTAGGAAAATACATTTTCAGGGGTTCGTACTCTCCGCCAACAGGATTCTCAGCAAGGTGATCTGCTATGGCTTGACCCCTGATTGCTTTCTGAGTCACGTAAACAACATCAAATTCACTCAACAAGATTTGCTACTTGGAAAGCTTGCCGGTGGGCATGGGCTTCTGGAGGAGATACTTCAACGGGTCTATCCTGGATATGAGATAAGTGGTGTAGGCACAGAAATAATGCCTCAATTTCTGAGTTACCCAAGTCAGAGCACAACAGGTGCGCTCCAATAAGGAATACCGGGCCTCAAACGGGGTAAACTTCTTACTAAGATAGTAGATTGTTTGCTCCTTCCTCTCTGTTTCATCATGCTATCGTAGAACACAACCGAATGCTCCATCTAAAACTGCGAGATAAAATAATAGGGGCATTCCTGGCTCGGGCGGAACCAAGACTGGTGACGTTGACAGATATTCATTGATTCTTCCAAAGGCTTTCTGACAATCGTCAGTCCATTTAGTAGCAGCGTCTCTCTTCAGCATTTTAAAGATGGGTTCACAAATGACCATGGATTGAGCTATGAACCGGCTGATATAGTTGAGCCTTCCCAACAAACTCATTATGTCCTTCTTGTTCTTTGGTGGTGGCAATTCTTGAATGGCTTTGACTTTTGATGGGTCCAATTCTATTCCTCGACAACTCATGATGAAACCCAGTAGTTTTCCAGCAGGAACCCCGAATGAACACTTGGCGGGATTCAGTTTTAGATCGTACCTTCTCAGTTTGTTGAAGAACTTTCTCAAGTCTCCCATATGATCAGTGGCTTTCTTGGATTTGACGATGGCGTCGTCCACATATACCTCAATCTTCTTGTGTATCATGTCGTGGAAGATATTAGTCATGGCTCTCATGTAGGTAGAGCCAGCATTCTTTAACCCGAACGGTATCATTTTGTAACAATACATTCCCCATGGCATGATGAAAGCCGTTTTCTCTACATTTTCCTCATCCATCAATATCTAATGATATCTGGCAAAACAATAAACGAAATACTACAACTCATGCTTGGCGCAGTTGTCGATAAGAATGTGTATGTTTGGCAAGGGGAAGTTGTCTTTGGGACTGGCCCGGTTAAGATCCCGGTAGTCGACACAGATTCTAACCTTCCCATCCTGCTTTGGTACTGGCACGATGTTGGCTAACTATATCGGATACTCTACTACCCTGAGAACCTTGGCTTTGACTTGCTTAGTAACCTCTTCTTTGATTTTCAAACTCATGTCGGGCTTGAATTTCCTTAACTTTTGTTTTACCGACGGATAGGTTGGATCTGTTGGCAGTTTGTGAGCTACAATGGACGTGCTGAGACCAGTCATATCATCATACGACCAGGCGAATATGTCCTCGTATTCCCTTAAAAATTCTGTATATTTTTCCTTTTCTGATGGCGACATGTGAACACTAATGCGAGTTTCTTTGATATTTTTTGTATCTTGACCTCAGTTTCTTCCAGGTTAGATTTAGGTCTATTCTCAAAATTCACAACTTCTCTGACGACCTCTTCAGGTATCTCATCTTCTTCTGAGTTTACGTCCTTTTGTTGCATTGTTTCGTTGAAAGTCACAATCGTTGGTTCATCGTCAAGATAAGTAATAGCAATGCCCGAAGCCTTCCGGGCCCTGACGGTCCTAATTGACCAATTGCTGAGGCGGTCTCCTCGGTTCACAGCTTGTATGGAAGGGCCTTCCTCCCCTTCCTCCTCGAAAAGAACACAGCAGTCCATATCATCATCCTCCAGAAACAGATTCTTCATGGCTGCCAATGCTTCGTCTTCCTCTGACCCATATATAGTATCTGCCGATTGAAAAGTTTGCTCCAGGCTGGGTATCGGAAGCTCCAATGGATAGTAGGGACCATGCCATGGTGGCGACCAGCTCTAGAATTCTTCCCAAGTATAACCGTACCCTAAGCCAAATGTAGTACCATGCTTCTTTAGTTTGATGGGCTCAGTGATCCCCTAAAGATTTTTACCGAGCTCCTTTCAAGGCTCCTACCCATATCGATTCAGGATACTTTTGATCTTGTTATCCCACCACTTATCCTTATCTACAGCGTTGACCCTTTCGATATGGTGGTATGTTTATCCGCCTATTCTCCTTCTGCCTCCAATCATTGGGATGGTCTGGCGACTATATATGGGGTTACTACCATCGCCATGAATGATCACCTCTTGGTGATTCCATTCAAACTTCACTGCCTGATGCAGGGTCGATGCTACGGCTCCCGCAGCGTGGACCCAGGGCCGTCCTAACAGCAGGTTGTAGGATGCCAGGACGTCTATCACTTGGAAATCGACGTCGAACCATGTTGGCCCCATTTGCAAACACAGGCTGATTTCTCCAATGGTAGATCTCTGGGACCCATCGAAGGCCTTGACATTGATAGCCCCATCTTTGATCTCGTGCAGGCTTTTTCCCAAAGTTCAGAGAGTTATCAGCGGACAGATGTTGAGGCTCGATCCTCCATCGATCAGGACTCTAGTAATGAAATAATCTTCGCATTGCATGGTGATGTACAGTGCCTTGTTGTGGCTCAATCCTTCTGGTGGCAACTCATCTTCGTGGAAGGTTATTTTATGGCTCTCCAGCACTTGCCCCACCATATTCGCCATTTCACCCCCGGTTATATTGCTGGGCACACAAGCTTCGCTCAATATCTTTATTAGGGCATTCTTGTGAGTGTCTGAACTCTACAGAAGAGCTTGGATAGATATTTGTACTGGTGTTTTGTTCAACTGTTCAGCGACCGAGTACTCCTTAGCCTGTATTTTCCTCCAAAGATCATCGGGCCCTGTTTTAATAGGCCGTCCAGGGGCTTGCTTACTGGACTCGGCTAGGTTCTCTGGGGTGTAAACCCTCCATGTTCTGGTCATTCCTTGCACGGCAATCATTTCTCCAGTCTTGGTCTTTCCTTTCCTCCTAGCTTCAGCAGTGTAATCCCATGGTATGGTATTTGAGTGGAATGGTGTTATGTCTGACATTGCCACCGGAATAGGCACCCTTGGTGGTAGCACAACAACTTCAAAGGGTTTAGGTGCCTTTGAAACTCCAAATTCAACCTCGATTGGCCTGGGCGCCTTTGTAGAAAGAGGCGCTTTAAATTCAAGAGGTATAGACATATTTACTTCACCATCCCTAGAGGGCTGATTCTGCACAACAATTAGGTTAAGTGTAACCGCCGGTTTCTTTGGTTTATCTTCTTCAGCAATCAAATCTATCGACCCTTTGGGGTCCCAATCATCTTCAATCTCGATCATGTGGATGTCTCCCCCTTTGTGATCTGGCAGAGGGTTGTTATGAACATTACGAGTAGACTCCTTTGCTACTATGACCTTATTGTCAATCAGGGTCTGAATCTTGTCCTTCAGTGAACGGCATTCGTCAAGGGTGTATCCCTTCCTGCCGGAATGATACGCACAGGTCTTGTTGTGTTTGAACCACTGTGAGAGATTTTTTGGAGCTTTGGCTGGGATAGGAGTGATGTAACTAGCAGCTTTAAGTCTTTCATATAGTTGGTCAATTGGTTTAGCAATGGTTGTGTACTGTCTGGTAGGTTTGCGGTCAAAATTTGGCCTGGGTCTTGGGAAATTTTGATAGGTGGGTGGTGATTAGTAGTGAGAGGGTTGAGCGTTATAATCTTGGTAACTAGGTGCTAGTTGAGAGTATCTGGGCGAGGTGGGTTGATATGTGAGATGTGGAGAGGATTGGTAAACGGGAGGTGGATAGGAGGGTGCGGGTGCTTGGTAATTCCTGATGGGCTGATATGTAAGTGGAGGTGATGGGTAAGTGTGGTATTTTGGTGGCGATTTGGCTCCCTGTGCGACCATTACGGTACTTACATCCTTCTTTTTGGATGTGCCATCAGTCTGTAAAGCCTTATTAATGGCCTGTAATGCTTCAAGATTTGTAACCATACCATTCTTAATGCCCTCTTCGATTCTTTCTCCAAGTTTGATGATATCGGGGAACTTTTGATCATCGATCAGCATCAACCTCTCATAATATTGGGGATCCTGAGCCCGGACAACGAATCTATTCATTTGTTCTTCTTCTAGGGCCGGCCTGACCTTTGCAGTTTCTGACCTCCACGAGTGGCATACTTACGGAATGTTTCAGTGGGCTTCTTCTTCAAATTTTGTATATATAATACATCCGGTGTGTTTTCTGTATTGAATCTGAATCTGTCCATGAAATCTGATGCCATGCCTACCCAGCTCGTCTATTTCTTGGGGTCCTGGCTGATGTACCAGGATAAAGCATCTCCCTTCAGGCTTCTCATGAAGAGCTTCATACGGATCTTCTCATCCCTTCCAACTTCAACCAGCTTATCACAATATGTCCTCAGGTGGACTCTGGGATCTCCTATTCCATCAAACTTTTTAAACTTGGGAGGTTTGTACCCCTCCGAAAGTTCAACATCTGGCTGAATGCATAGGTCTTCATAATTTAACCCTTCAATACCTTTGGTACCTTCCACGCCCTGAACTCAGCTGGTTAATTTCTTGAATTCTGCTGTTAAGTTCCTGATAAGGTAGTCTTTTTCATCAGACTCAGGTGCATTTGAGATTGGTTGGGTGTAGGGGTACAGTATCCACAAAAATAGAAGTGTTGTGGAGATGATCATTTATGGCGTTCAGTGGCTCGGGAATGAGTAGTGGAGTGTTGTTGGGAGTGTGGCATGTGTTACAGTGTTGGGTATGAGTGGGTTGTATCTGTGGTTGTGGGGTGTTTTGTGGAGGTGCGGGATTCTGGGTATTGACATCAGGAGCGGTGAGGGAAAATGATAGGTTCGCCAAATTCCGAACCCGATCCTGCTGTTCTCGAAATTTCAATAGCTTTTGCTCCAGTTGAGTAACAGTTTCCTTAGCAACCAGGGTACCCTGAGGCATCTCAATCTCCTCTCTAGCGCTTGTATCTCCCATTCTACCTTTGTTCTTGTTCCGGATAGGACTTGGAGGAGGAGGAGGTAGAGGGCCCTTGGATCTGGTGGAGTATGACGATGGTGCCAGAATGCATGAACTAACCTTTGGGGAGGGGAATAAAAATAAAAGAAAAACAAAAAGGTAACAAGTTAATGTGGGTTACGAGGAAAAAATATTGCAGTATTTAAACACGTTTTGCGAAAAAATGTAAATCGCGTCCTAATTTTGGTGCCTCATTGTGCCCGAGGTAGGCCTGGCGACAAATAGTGTTGGAGAACTTATAATGCTAAATGCCTTATTTTATTGATCCAAAACGACTCTAAAAAATGGAAAGTAAAAATGTCACTAGTGGCCATTGGCCTTATTACATCATTAAAGCAAAATAAAAGACTCCTAACTACTTGGTCCCAGAAGGACCTTCCCCAGATTTGGTATTTTTGTCTCCCTCGAATAGCTCTACCAACTCGCATAGTCCTAGCAGCAAATAGGCTCGAGCCAAATGTCCGCCTGCATTTCCTTCAGCGTTTTGACAGTCTTCAATCCTCTTGATGAACTTTCCTTCCAGCTCTACTAGACCCCGCTCCAAATACCCTAACCGATTGTTGGCGCTGACAGCCATATCTTTCAACTCCTCGATTAATTTCTGATGGACTTCTTATATTTCTCGATGCTCACTTTCACACTCTCGAATTCTCTTGTGCAGTTGATTATACTTAACTCATGCTTCAGCGTGCTGTCAATAATTCTGTGACCTCAAACGAACCTGGGCTGACCCATGCCATTATCCTCCAACCAACCTGAATAGTGCGGCACACAACCGGCGTGATACCTGTCTGCCTCAATGGATTCTTTCACTAAAATGATTTGCAATGCCACAAATGCTGGGCTTGGCACCTGTGAGGGCTATCGTCGTCCTGGAAATCGGCCCTGAGGTGGCTCATTTTTTTGACCCTTGGTATGATTTGCTTTCTTCTAGCCTGCCTCATAGCTCGGAGGGGAAAGTAGGTATAAGTTCCTCTCAAACCAATCAGTATGTGAAATGGTGCATCTCCGGATCGAACAATGAATTCATCTGTGGGGAACCACTCAAACATCCATTATACCTGGTCTTCTTTTAGATTTTCAAACAATTCTACCCATCCTCTGGCGTCCTCTGGCTGAGCGAACATTTTAGGCATATAGTTCATACGCTTTGTCTGGTGGAAGGCGATATGCTCATCCCAATCTCAGCATAGGATCTCTTGGCAGTATTCTCCTTTCTGGAGGTGTTCCATAAGCCAAAGCTGAAGTAACAAGTTGCAACCCTCAAAATGACTGCCTTATTGTTGACAGTTGTTCAAAGCACGGTATATCTCGACGACGATCATGGGCACTATGCTGAAAGTTTGTCCACCAATCTCTTCCATAAAAGTCTTGGTTACCATGGCCAGTCTGGTGTGGATCCTAGCCTTATTCATAGGGAACACGATCATCCCCAAAAAGCAAAACATGAAAACGAAGACCCTTCTATGGACATGTCCCAATGAGGTGATGGCAAACTCATCTGAATAGGTGCGGTATAACTTGCTATGGCCGTACCTATCGTATAGGTAGTCAAATGGGATGTAAGAATCTTTCAAATAAGTCAAGTCTGGGTTTTTCTTTAGTCCCATCATCTTAAAGAAACCCCTTCCTTTATGATTCTCTAGCATAAACAAACCCGGAGTCTCCCAAGGAATTCTAGCTAAACCTCCTATTACTTTAAGTAAATGAGTCATTTCAAGGTCCCCAAAGCGGAACACGAACTTGTCACCATCCCAGAACAATGTTGCAGCCTCTATGATTCTGTTGTTAGGCTAAATTTCTAGAAGAGAAGGCAGATTCCCTAAGTACTTGCGGATGAGTGTCTGATCACTAGAATGGAGGTCTTTCCACCAATTCAGCAACCTTGGGTGAATGTTGGTTACCATGCCAAATATGGGGACTTCGTGCCTCATTTTCTGCAAAACAATGTGTTAGGCCCTTACCCCTACTAGATTCGGCTATTTAAACCAATAATTAGCATAGCAAGCACTTAAGTTCTCCAAATAAATGCACATAACATAGAGGTGTCCTTTTGGGTTTCAAGGAAACCCGGTGGACTTTGGACAAGGCTATCTTACTGAGTCATTATGTGGATAACATAACTGACTCGGCTAGGTTTGGCCATGATGCATGTACAATTTAAATGGAGTAAGGTTCTATTGGGGTTTTAGACAGGTACCCTTAAGCGGACAACTCAAGAGGGAAAGGCACGAAACCGTCAACTGCACCACTGATCGACTGGTTTTTCCGCAAATATACCTTAGCCAAATTTAAAGGGTGCTAGTATTGGAAGCGCGCAACTACTCATTATAAGCGTTGCTATAGTATTTGTTTGGAACGAGTGGAATATGATGTTGAAAATGAAGTTTACAAGAATGAAACATGTTGACAGGTATTTTCACATTCATACAATAAAGTTTACAATGATTGCTCAAAAAAATTACAACAACATTGATGAAAAAGCAATAAATGAAAGTAATTAAAGAAAAGGAAACAAATCAGTTTCAAATAAAGGCATTAAACAAAAGCAGTAAAAGAAAGCAATAAATTCACATATAGCATGCAAAGGTAAAAGCCTAAAGAATCCCCAGCGGAGTCGTCATACTGTCGACACCCCATTTTTCTCTAAAAAGCGAAATTAGGTTTACGACATTTAGGAAAGATAATTCTATTCCCATTTGAGAATTGGGTTTTTTATTTTTGGATTTGGAGAGTCACCACCTAATGATTATAGTGCATTAGGACACTTTTTTAGAAGGATTAAAGATGAAAACAAAAGTTTGGGTAAGGGCTCGAAATTATCTCGAGGGGAAGGTGTTAGGCACCCCTCAAGATCCACTAGTGTGGTTCCCGACCATGCTACAATTGTGACTTTAAATGCAAAC
>MU677545.1:51133-66463 GCA_026770625.1 Nicotiana glauca
TCGCACAACACCGGTACCCAATTGTACGCATAGTGTTATCGTGTAATCATCATCTCCATATCTATCCTTCCCACCCTGTTAAGGTATTAAAGCACGGAATGATATCATTTACTTATTGCATGCTATTACCCGTCCCAGTTCTATCAGTCCTGGAGGCAAATTGACTACTAATCCTAAAGGGAAAGGGGTTTGGGGCTTTAGAAGTTTCAAAGGATCAAATGCTAAGGCGTCAACCAAAACAAGTAATTGCAAATAGAAGGGGAAACTGACAAGCAATCAGGGCTCAAGTATGCTTCCATAAATCATCAAAAATCACAGAGTTTAGCATGTCTTACACGTACTGATTTCCGTCTTATTTAAATAAAGAGACGAGCAGACTGGTTCAACGCATATTTTTAGGCGAAAAGTCTACATTAGGCATACTCGAATGTAGTTGTTTGAAACTGATCTGGTTGATCTAAGTGTTGATCAGAACTAGGCGTAATATATACTGATTTTAGAAGAAAAAAAGGATGTAGACTTAAAAGGAGTTGCCAATTTTAATAGAACATTACGAGTTCAGCAATTAATATTACTCAGATTCGAAATTTCCTATAGGCATGTTTTCTATATGTTTGCTGATTTTGACTCCTTTTAGATGTTAACAAAAGGTCCTATGAACACGGTATCTATATACAGCTTTTATTATCAAACCTACAAATGGTTTGCCTAGTGATGTTTATAGATGCAGAATGCAGCAGTTTATAGACCGTAATTTTTATATGAATTTTTTGCGGAAACAATTAGAAGTTAACCTATAGGCAGGATATCTATGCGCGTTTGCAGAAATTATGAACGAATCCTATAAGCATGATTTCTAGACGTGAGTTTTTCAGAAATGCAGACATTAAAGTTTACCCTATGAGCATGATCTTCTAGGTGGATATGCAGAAATAAGAGTTTAAACCTATAGGCATGATTTCTAGGTGGATATGCAGAAATAAGAGTTTAAACCTATAGGCATGATTTCTAGGTGGATATGCAAAAATAAGAGTTTAAACCTATAGGCTTGATTTCTAGGTGGATATGCAGAAATAAGAATTTAAACCTATAGGCATGATTTCTAGGTGTATTTGCAGAAAAAATTAACCTATAGGCAGGATCTCTACCTTTGGTGCATAAAATAAATCCCATCCCCCTTTTTACTAAATTTCCCAAAGTGTGTACAAATTATTACAGCCCAAAAGAAACAACAGGAATAATAAAAAAAATACATCAGAAATCATCAATTGCATCCGAGCAGCCTAATTCAAACTTAATGCCTAATAGTATGAGATTGAGCTACTTCCGAGATCCAAATTTCCAAGCCTTCTCTTATCTAAGGTGTTTCAGAGATCCAAGGAATTTTAGGAACCCCAGGCAATGCATACACCCAATATATTAATCAGAAATTGAGTTGTGCAGTGCGGAAGGGCCAGCCCTTATGTGTCCAAGTTCAGAGGGAGCTCAAGGGTCCCAAGGCAAGGCTCACACAAGAGGGGCAAAACTTAAGTTCTAAGAATTGAGTGTAAGTGTAATAGGATGGGGTAGGGGGCTACCCAGGCAGGTTGGTGGTCATGCCTAGCCACAAGATAGACTGGCACACCCCTGACCTAATCTGTTGATCAATCATTTAGAGAGTAAAGACCTACTGGAGGTCAAGCCATGGCTTGAACAATAATCAGAAGTACTGGAAGGCCAAGGTTGTTACTCAGCATACACACAATAAGGGAATGGGGATGGGGAATTGACAAAGCTTAGGGCCCTGAAGGGTCCAGTTCATATCCATGGACAATGATTTCAGACATTGTCATGTTTCTGAACCATAACTTTAAGCATAAAAGGGGATATGAGGGTTTGGGATCCATAAAGTATCAAACAAATAACCACCAACTGACAGGATATACACATAAATTAAATATTGAATTACAAGGGAAAGGGACATGTTACAGCATGCTAGAAACACATGTAAACTAAAAAAAACATGATCAGAAGTAGACATGAATGAAGAATGTTGTTGATGAAGCTTGAAATTTAACTAGAACATACCAGTAGAGAAGCAAAAGTGCAGAAGAAAGTAGAGCAGACAAAAGTCCACAGTAGCACAAGTAGCAGAAAGAGAGAGTGAGAGTTTTTTTAAGTGTAAGAGAGTGATTTTTGAACTCAGATTACTCGTCTGTGTCCTTGTGTTCAAAGAAAGGGGAGGAGAGTATTTATAGCTTTGAAAACGTGTAGAGAAATGAGGCAATAAGTACAAATCTATCACAAATATGGGCATGGACACAAATCAGAATCAATTAGTATAATACTCCCCTTTAATCAGGGGATTCTTATTCGAACGGATACTAACAGGATCCAAATAAGGAAAGGAGAATTAGTCTTGTAAGCAGAATGGCTGTTTCCATAAAAGAAACAGTAAAGTCATACAACAGGCAATTAAGTTTAAGTACAGGATTTGAAGCTATTTTTCGAAAGATTCAGTGAGGCCAATCAAAGAAAAAGAATCAATTACACTTTTATAGGCTAGTAAAATCAGGATCTCAGGGAAGGAAAAGTTTTTGAAATCAATTTCGAATTAAATAAATCGCAGGAGGAACTCAGTATATATACACGCACAAATAGCAGACATGTGAGGCTAAGCTACACAGCAGTAGCAAAGAGCAGACATTCAAAACATGCTAGTTAGGATTCAGTGTGTAATAGAGAGGGAAGGAGTCGAAAACATGCAGAGAGTCGAGTGAGAATCATAAGCGTAGAACATATAGAGAAAAGAAATGTTGAAACAAGAAATCTAGTTGAATAATGCACAAACAACCTCGCAGGACTTTGAATAGCCTCCCAAAGAGACTAGAGTTTTTCAAATCAGTTGAGTGTAGAGACGACAAACAGGTGAAACAACAAACAATTTCAAAGCTCAAGCGAAAACCCCCTAAAATTAGGTTTTTAACTATTAATCAGTAAACCAAACAGATAGGCTCAGAAACTCAAGTAAATCCCCAAAATTAGTATTTTTAACATCAAATAAACCTAGAGATGATAAGCGTATGAATCAAATGAAACCTTAACAAACAGACTCAAACAAAAATTACAAAATTAGGTTTTTTTTTCAACATGCTGAAGCAAATAGAAGAATAAACATGAACAAATCATATCAAAATATAAACATGCTAAGAATCAGAGATCTTTTGAAAAACTTAGAGGAAAAACCCTAATGAAGGGTCGTTTTTGCAATTAAAGTCGAAGATCTTTTAAGAACACACTTAAACATTCATGAAAAGTATACATCTAAAGCAGATCTGAAAGAAAAATCAAGAAATCCCAAAGATTAGGGTTTCGAAGAACCCAGAAAGATGAGAAAGGCCTTGGAAATTAACGATATAACCAGGATTGCCAAGGATCTAACGGGAACGGCCATGGCTGGCCGGAGAAAGGTCAGGGGTGACCAGAGAAAGGTCAAGAATGGAAGTTAGGCAATGACTGGACCAACTTCCTTCGAGATCTGGCTGGGAAACCATGGAGAAAATACTTAGGAGACATAGGAGGCCATTACACATCCCCGATGGCCCTGGAAGGCCACTGATTAGGGCAAAATTTGAGAGGCGGCGGCTAGGGTTCATGAGAGATTAGAGAGTGTTTCAGAGACGAGAGGTTTTAAGGGCGGTGTTTGTTGGATAATGGTTAGGGTTAGAGGTCGTTTGGAATTAAAAAGGGAAAGGGGAGGTTTGGGTTGTTGATCAAAAATGATCAACGGCTCAGATTAGAAGAAAACGGGCGGGTTTGGTTTAAATGGGTACTGGGTCGAGTTAGGACAAAACTGGCTGGGGTGATTTGGGCTCAATTTTGGGGCTGAATTGGGTTGAATAGGGGTGCCAATTTGGCTATAATTGAAATGCAATTGAGGCCAAATCATAAATAGCCAATTTTCCCTTTTAAATTTTTTTATAAAAATAGTAATACAGATTTTTAAAAACAAATTCAGAGTAATGGGTAAATAAGTATTATATAAATATTAATTAAAAAATGCTAGGATTAATTCTATAAACATAAAATGTCATAAATTATAAGATAGGCTATAATTGCAATTATATGCAATTTAGCTTTAAAAATACCAAACAAAATTTGTAAAAATATGAGAAAATTACCTTAATTATATTTTGGTGTAAATGTGAAAATAAAATGAATTATTCACCAAAATGATAATTTTGGGAATAATTATTGGATTTTATCGTATAAAAATAGGCAATAAATTGGGTTGAAAAATCGTTAAAACTGCCAAAACTCTTGGGTGTGCTTATATATGCACCAATATGCTATTTTGGAAATATTCGGGTATAAAAATACTTAGGGAAAAATTGGGTATCAACACGATGTCCCTAAGACAGCTTTCCACACTCTGTACGGGCATTATGAATTCTTGGTTATGTCATTCAGGTTGACAAATGCCCCAGCAGCTTTTATGGACTTGATGAACCGAGTGTTCAGGCCTTATTTTTATTCTTTTGTGATAATCTTCATTGATGATATATTGATATATTTTTGTAGCTAGGAGGAGCACGAGCAGCACTTAGAGTGGTTCTTCAAACTTTGAGGGATAGTCGGTTATATGCTAAGTTCTCGAATTGTCAATTATGGTTTGGTTCGGTTGCATTTCTGGGTCATGTGGTATCAGCAGAGGGTATTCAGGTGGACCCAAAGAAGATTGAGGCAGTTAAGAACTAGCCTAGACCAGCATCAGCTATAGAGATTCAAAGTTTCTTGGGGTTGGTAGGCTACTATCGACGGTTTGTGGAGGGGTTTTCATCTATTGCAACCCCGATGACCAGGTTGATTTAGAAGGGTGCCCAATTTAGATGGTCAGATGAGTGTGAGGCAAACTTTCAGAAGCTCAAGACATCTCTAACTACGGCATCGGTGTTGGTTTTGCCCACAGGTTCAGGGCCTTATACAGTCTATTGTGATGCTTCCCGTGTTAGGCTTGGAGCAGTGTTGATGCAAAATGGCAAAGTCATTGCCTATACTTCGAGGCAGTTAAAGATTCATGAAAAGAACTATCTGGTTCATGATTTGGAGTTGGCAGCCATAGTTCACGCATTGAAGATTTTGAGGCATTATTTATATGGCGTAGCATGTGAGGTGTTCACGGATCACAAGAGTCTTCAGTATTTGTTCAAGAAAAAGGAGTTGAATTTGAGACAGAGGAGGTGGTTGGAGTTGTTGAAGGATTATGATATCACCATTCTATATCATCCAGGGAAAGGCCAATGTGGTGGCCGATGCATTGAGTAGGAAGTCAGCCAGTATGGGCAGTCTTGCTTATATATCGGTAGGTGAGAGGCCACTTGCTTTGGATGTTCAGGCCTTAGCCAATCAGTTCGTGAGGCTGGATATTTCTGAGATCAGTCGTGTGTTAGCTTGCACGATCGCTCGTTCTTCATTATTGGAGCATATCTGTAAGCAGCAGTATGATCATCACCATTTGTGTGTCCTTAGAGACACGGTGCAGTGCAGAGGTGTCAGGCATGTTACCTTAGATGATGATGGAGTTTTGATATTGCAGGGTCGAGTATGTGTGCCTAACATGGATGGTCTCCGAGAGTTGATTTTGGAGGAGGCCCATAGCTCCCGGTACTCTATTCATCCGGGCGCTGCAAAGATGTATCAGTATTTGCGGATATATTATTGGTGGTGTAGAATGAAGAAGGATATCGTAGCATATGTGGCTCGTTGTTTGAATTGTCAGCAGGTTTAGTACGAGCATCAGAGGCCTGGTGGTTTATTTCAGAGGATTGAGCTTCTCGAGTGGAAGTGGGAACGGATTACTATGGACTTTGTCAATGGACTTCCACTGACTCGGAAGAAGTTTGATGTGATATGGGTCATTATTGATAGGCTAACCAAGTCAGCGCATTTAATTCCTGTGGCAGTCTCCTATTCTTCTGAGAGGTTTGCTGAGATCTATATTCGGGAGATTGTTCGTCTTCATGGTGTGCCTGTGTCTATCATTTTGGACCGGGGTACACAGTTTACCTCGCACTTCTGGAGAGTAGTTCAGCAAGAGTTGGGCACACGGGTTGAGTTGAGCACAGTATTTCATCTCCAGGCGGACGATCAGTCCGAGCGGACTATTCAAATTTTGGAAAATATGCTCCGAGCTTGTGTTATTAACTTTGGAGGTTCGTGGGATCAGTTTTTGCCTTTAGAAGAGTTTGCCTACAACAACAGCTACCGGTCGAGCATCCAGATAGCTCCTTATGAGGCTTTATATGGTAGACGGCGTCGGTCTCCGGTTGGATGGTTTGAGCCGGGAGAGGCTCGGTTGTTGGGTACGGATCTGGTTCAAGAGGCCTTGGACAAGGTCAGGATCATTCAGGATAGGCTTCGTTCAGCTCAGTCCAGGCAAAAGAGCTATGAAGACCACAAGGTTCGAGATGTGGCTTTTATGGTTGGTGAGCAGGTATTGCTTCGAGTGTCGCCTATGAAGGGCATAATGAGGGTTGGGAAGAAGGGCAAGCTTAGCCCTAGGTTCATTAGTCTGTTTGAGATTCTTGATTGAGTGGGAGAGGTGGCTTATAGACTTGCTTTGCCACCGATTCTTATTAGCTGAGCATCCAGTGTTTCATGTGTCCATGCTTCGGCGGTATCACGGCAATCCAGCCCACGTGTTAGATTTCAATACTGTCCAGTTGGACAAGGACTTGTCTTATAAGGAGGAGCCGGTGGCTATTCTAGACTGGCAGGTTCGTCAGTTGAGATCCAAGAGTTTTCCTTCTATTCGTGTTCAGTGGAGAGGTCAGCCTCCTGAGACATTGACTTAGGAGTCCGAGTTCGATATGCGGAGTCGTTATCCTCATCTTTTTCCCGACTTAGGTACTTCCTTCTTCTTTCCGTTCGAGGACGAATACTTGTTTTAGAGGTGGAGAATGTGACGACCCAAAGGGTTATCACCTGTTTTAATTAAATTCTATATCTCCGAGGCCTTGAGAACCTCATTTAGAGTCGCCTCAATTTGTGTGCGTAGTCCGGTCACATAGCCGGAAAGCTTAAATGTGAAATTCTGTGAAAAATGCTAAACTTTGATGTTAAAATGAATAAATTTGACTTTGGTCAACTTTTTAGGTAAACTGATCCGGTCCTACGACAGTTCTGAAGGGTCCATATGAGAATATAGGACTCGGACGTATGCCCGAAATTGAATTCTGAGGTCCCGAGCCCGAGAAATGAATTTTTAAAAGAAATTATTTTTCTGAAATTGTTAGGGAAAAATTGAAATGATATTTGATTGGAATGTGTTGGTATCGGGCCCGTATTTTGGTTCCGGCACCGGGTACCGGTCTTATATGTGAATTAAGATATTTCTGTAAAGTTTGGTTAAAATCGGACGTTGTTTGACTTGTTTCGGACTTAAAGTTCTAAATTTGAAACTTAATGAAGTTTGAGGAAACACTCTTGATTTTGAGGTTTGATTCATTGTTTTTGATGTTATTTTAGCGATTTGATCGCACGGATAAGTTTGTATGATGTTCTTGAGTTAGTGCATATATTTGGTTAGGAGCCTCGAGGGCTTGGGTGTGTTTCGGAGGTGTTTTGTAATGGTTTGAGACTTATAAAAATTGCAGGTTCTAGTTCTGGTATGGTCTTCTTCGCGTTCGCTGGAGAACCCTCGCGAACGCAATGAGTAAAATTAGCTGAAGGAGATTTCCTTCTACGCGAACGCATTGACCAAGTCGTGAATGCGAGGCAGCGGGGGCTATAACTACGCGAACGCGTCCCTGGCTTCGCGATGCGATGGCAAATGTGAGCCTCGATGGGGGTAGGGTGCTAAAGCTACGCGAATGCGATCATTTGGTCGCGAACGCGAGGGCCTGGAAAGATTAATCCCCACGAACTTGAAAGCCTGTTAAGCTTGACTCATTGCGAATGCGTCCAGACTGTCGCGAACGCGATGAGTATTTTTGCCCAATGATTTTTTTTTTTTAAAAAAAAAACCAAAACAGAACCCTTACGGGATTTTTACAAAATTTCCAAAGTTTCTTCTTCTCCAAAACATTAGGGCGATTTGTGAAGCATTTTCTCTCCATAACTTCTTGGGTAAGTAATCTCCAACTCATTTTCTTCCATTTTCATCAACATCTATTGAAATCCTAGGCCTAAAGCATATAATTAAGGATAGAAATTAGAGAATTGGGTAAAGTTAGGGCTTTTTGATTTTTTTTTATTTAGACCTCGTTTAGGGATCAAATTTGAAAATAAATTATATATTCGGGCTCGTGGGTGAATGTGTGATTTGATTTTGTTCCGACCCTCGTATTTTGACCAAGCGGGCCTAGGGTCAATTTTTGAGTTTTTGGAAAAAAATAATGGAAAAGCTATAATTAGGCATTGGATTCGCATTGTTTAGTATTTATTCATGTATTGAAGTCATTTATGTATAGATACAATTGAATTGGAGCCGAATTCGAAAGGAAAGACGGTGATTGAGGATTGAATTGGCCGTGGAAGTTCGAGGTAAGTGTTTGGTCTAACCCTAGCTTGAGGAATTAGGTGTTGAGTCTTATTTGCTAATTGCTTCTTGTTGAGTACGACGTATAGGTATGGTGACGAGTATCTATACGTTGGTGTCTAGCATGACCGTGAGTCTTTAAATTATGAATATCTTGATTTTGTTGTATTTCTCTTGCCTTGGTGATGATTCCTATTTATTGTGAAAAGCTTGTGAGAGGAATTGTGACCTATGAATAACAAGGAGCATTGGCTAAAGTGGTAAAGTGAGATATGAAATAAAAGTGAAAGGAAGAGAAAGAGTATTTAAATTTTTTCCTTGCCGGGATATTGTTGTTTCTTGATTATTCTCCCTTGCCGGGACGTTGAGATTACTGATGTTGTACCCTTCATGGTATTTAATTGTTTAATCGTGTTCCCTTACCAGGATTTCCATTATTATTTTGATTATTCCCTTGCCCCTTGTTTGTGATTGTTGTTTGGGCGAGGATGAGAGTTAAAGCACGAAGGATGATGTCATACATTGTTTGCTTATGTGAGGAAAGAGAGTGAAAGCACGAAGGGTGATGCCGTGCCGCACGATGTACCATTCCGTGTTGATTCTATTGATTATATGTGAGAAAAGAGAGTAAAAGCATGAAGGGTGATGCCGTGCACATTTTATTATATCATTGGTTGGCGAGGATGAGAGTAAGAGCACGAAGGGTGATGTCGTGCACTTATTGATGTTTGTTATGATTTCTTATTGTTATCGGTTCAAGTGCATTAGTTGTCCTATTCCACTATTACTGTGATTCTTTATGTTGACATTTCACTTTATTATGTTACTTTTTATTATTGAATCAAGGTATCCTTGCGCAACGTTATGCCTTGAATTTATGCCATAATTGCTATATGTTTATGTGACTTAATTGCTACTTGACATTCAACATATTAAATACTAAATTGCCTAATTGCTCCTTAAAACCCATAATTAATTGCTACTTGTCATTATTTATTTTCTTCAGTGAATCATAATTATTGTGTACTTGTTGTCTTATGAATTCGTATTAATTGTTGCGTTTGTTAGAGTAAATTTCTTTTGGAATAACTGTTGATATAATAAAATGGGAGCGGGTGGTATGCCTACCACGAGATTTAATAAAATGAGAGTGGGTGGTATGCCTACCACGAGATTTAATAAAATAGGAGCGGGTGGTACGTCTACCACGAGATTTAATGAAATGGGAGAGGGTGGTACGCCTACCATGAGGATTGATAAAATGGGAGCGGGTGTGGAAACATTGAGAAATGGGATCGGGGTGCACGCTTGCAACGAGATATGTACTGATAGTGAAATCTACTTTTATTTCATTTATCCGTGTTAGAGTTAATTTATTGATATTCCTTGTTATTCTTTTGAATTTCTGTATTATCTGTTATCCTGGAGCATGTTCTCTTCCCATTTAAAATGGTCATTCTCGTTAGTTTTCCACTGTAGAAATATATAACTGCACAGGTTTATGTGGTAGTCCTGTTTAGCCTTGTCTAGGCTAGGCACTTACCAACACATGGGGTCGTTTGTGCTGGTACTACACTCTGTGCTCTTTTGCATAGATCCAGGTACCAGACAGGAGCAGTAGTTCGAGAGCTAGTCTTCGGTCCACCGAGACACCGAGGTAGCTTTGCAGGCGTCCGCAGGCCTGGCGTCTCCTCTATCTTGTATTTCAATCTGTTATCTCACGTTTCGAGACAAGTAGTGTCATAATTCTTTCAAACGGTTGTATGTAGTAAATCTTAGTAGTCTGTAAATATTGTGATACCAGTTCTGGGTAGAGGCATATGTGGATCTTCCTTATTATTTTGATTTATTTCGTTTAAGGCTTCTGCTAAATTACGAATTCCGCTGTTGTTTGATTATTTATTTCCTGCTAATTAAATTGTTAAAAATGGATCTAAAACAAAAGTATTTATGGATTCTAAATGTGTGGCTTGCCTAGCTTCTACGAGTAGGCGCCATCAGGACTCTTGAGGGTGGGAATTCCGGGTCGTGGCAATCGTAGAGCACTAGTTTCTTATAAGCTCCAACCTTTACTAGGGGCGGATGTAGTGTAGTAGCGCCGGATTCAAATGAACCCACAACTTTCGATGCGAAGTAAAAATTTATGTGTAAAAATTCATTAAAATTATAAAAATAATACTCCCTCTGTTTCATATTAGATGAGGTACTTTCATTTTTAGTCTGTTTTAAAACAAATGACACATTTCTAAATTTGGAAATAATTTAACTTTAAACTCTTCATTTTACCCATTTACCCTCAACGAGAAGCTTTTATAGTCATACAAATGTCATGGCCTCGCAAACCTTTTATCCCTTAAGCTTTTAAAACCACATGTTTCAAAAGTCTTTTTTTTTTCTTAAACTCCATGTCAAGTCAAACTACCTCAACTAATATGAAACGGAGGGAGCAGATATGAATCATAACGTTAAAAATATAATGGGTTCAACGATTAAAACCTTAAAAGTTGAACCATAGAATTTAAATCCTCGATCCACTCTGACCTCTACGATGACTTACTTGATCTTGTAATATTATGTTGTTAATTTATCTTTAATGTATTATAATAGCTTTTCTCGTACATTATAGTTAATAAACCGGAAAATGTCTAAAAATGCCACTCAACTTTTAGAAATGGTCTATCCATGCCATCCGTTAAAAAAATATTCATTTCATGCCACTGTCCTTTCACATTTGGCTCATTCATGCTATTATTGACTAACAGCTCAAATTTTATTTTTTTAAATATTTATAACACCCATATTTCCATGTGTCCTGTTGTTATTGGTCCGGAATTAACCCACGCCCCACTTAATATTAACCTTGGCTAGGTCCACCTACCCAAACCCGACCCGGTTGAAACATACGCAAATCAATAACCCAACCCAAACTCTTCATACCAAATCCCCTCCACTTAGGTCGTCTTCCCCACTTAGTTCATGGTGCTGGCAAAGAAGTAATTTGGAGAAGAAAGTAAAGAAGTTTTCACTGCCATTATCGTCCTTAAACCAAGATGGAAAGCCAAATTTGTTCATGCGTGCGATAAGAAAATATGAAAGGTTATAGTTGACAGAGGTGAAAATTGGTCGGTCCGAAACTCTCCTTGCTTCCGACCAAGATGGACAGCTGAGATTACATCTCATTCGTGATGAAGAAGAAGAAACAGAAAAGGAAAATGAAGATTTCCTCCTGGACGATGAAGAAGGGGTGATTGAAATAATTCAAGAAAATGATGAAAAAAATACTTGAAGAAGAAGACCAGGTTAAAGAGTGGAAGTTTTCAGTGACAAGCGGTGGCAGTGGAGATGGTGTTCGGAGATGTTACGTTAATCATCACCATCATCGTCATAACAACCACCGCCATGATTTACATCTTGGGGAAGACGATCGGAGAGAAGGGGATTAGGTATGAAGGGTTTGGGTTGGGTTAATGATTCGGGTAAGTTTTAATCGGGCGGGTTTAGGTAGATGGACCTAACCAATGTTAAAATTAAGTGGGACATGGGTTAACTCGGACCAATAACGACATGACACGTGGAAATATTGGTGTTATAAATATTAACAAAAATAAAAATTGAGTCAATAATGGTATGGATGGGCCAAATGTGTAACGTTTGTGGTATGAAATGAGCATTTTTTTAACGAATGATATGGATAGACCATTTCTGATAGTTGAATGATATTTTTAGGCTTTTTCCTATTAATAAACTACTCTTCAACTTTATATGATATTACGCGTTAAATGTTGAGGCCTAGCATTCAGCATGCAAAGTATTCTGAGGTCTCTCCTGTTTAACTCAAGAAAAAACGTGAAGGCTAATGTAAACAAGATTGTCTCAGTCCTTAACGACATCACTAAAGAAAGATTAATCGTCCATGGGACTATTCTTCATGGGCATTTGATAAAAACAGGCATTTCATCTCAGAAACACATTGCCGTTAAGTTGCTTATTATGTACCTTAAATCCGGAAAATCAAAGGAAATTGATAAGATGCTGAAGGAGTTTGATGGGTTCCATTTAGTTGTGCATAATTGTCTGATTACTGCGAATCTTGAGTGGGGAAAGTTGGACGAAGCTCGTCGACTGTTTGATGAAATGCCTGAGAAAAATGAAGTTTCTTGGACTGCTATAATTTCGGGGTTTTTGAGGTTTGGAATAGTTGATGAGGCTATTTGCTACTTTGAGAGAAATCCATTTCAGAATCTGTTTTCGTGGACTGCAACTATAAGTGGGCTTGTTCAAAATGGGTTGAGTTTTAAAGCTATGAAGCTATTTGTAGAGATGCTTCAATCTGGAGTAATGCCCAATAATGTCACTTTTACTTCTGTTATTAGAGCGTGTGGAGAGTTGAGTGATTTTTATTTGGGAACATGTGTATTGGGTTTGATTGTTAAGGTTGGTTTTGAACATGACTTGTCAGTTTCAAATTCTTTGATCACATTTAACTTGAGATTAAATGATGTTGTTTCAGCTAGGAGAATTTTTGATAGGATGCAGAATAGAGATGTTGTTTCTTGGACAGCGATATTAGATATGTATGTTCAGATGGGAGACTTGGCTGAAGCTCGTCGCGTCTTTGATGAGATGCCAGAAAGAAATGAAGTTTCTTGGAGTACAATGATCTCGAGGTATAGTCAGAATGGTGATGCAGAAGAGGCGGTGAATCTCTTCCATCGCATGGTTCAACAGGGGTTTAAACCAAATAAGTCATGTTTTGCCAGCCTAGTAAGTGCATTGGCCACCTTGGAAGCTTTGATAACGGGAAGGATTGTTCATGGACAAATGTTAAAAATTGGGATTGACAGAGATGCTTTCATTGGTAGCTCACTGGTTGACCTGTACTGCAAATGCGGAAGCTCTAAGGATGGACGTGTAGCATTTGATTCGATATTGGAGAAGAACGTTGTTTGTTGGAACTCAATGGTCAGTGGTTATAGCCTCTATAACCAACTTGAAGAAGCTAAGGAGCTATTTGACAAGATACCCCAAAAAAATAACATCTCATGGAATTCGCTAATAACAGGTTATTTAGAATATGAAAAAATTGATGAGGTATTTGAAGTTTTCAGTGACATGCTTCTGTCTGGAGAACAACCAAGTAAGTCTACTTTCTCCAGTGTTCTATGTGCTTGTGCGAGCTTAGCTTCATTAGGAAGGGGGGAAAACTTGCATGGTAAGGTCATTAAACTTGGCTTTCACTCTGACGTTTTCGTGGACACTGCCCTTCTAGATATGTATGCCAAATCTGGTAATGTCGAAAGCTCTAAGAAAATCTTCAAAAGGATGCCCAAACGTAATGAGATTTCCTGGACAGCTATGATTCAAGGGCTTGCAGAAAATGGATTTGCAGAGGAAGCACTTGCTGTATTTGAAGAATTTGAAAGGACGAATTCCATAGCACCTAATGAGCTTATTCTTTTAGCAGTTTTATTTGCTTGTTCCCACTGTGGGCTAGTAGATAAAGGACTCCATTACTTCAATTCAATGGAAAAGGTCTATAATATAGAACCGAATGCTAGACATTATACCTGTGTAGTGGACATGCTGTCTCGTTCAGGACGCCTTTCTGAAGCAGAGAAGTTCGTCTTGGACATGCCTTGTGAACCAGAAGTTCAAGCCTGGGCAGCTCTCTTAAGTGGTTGCAAAACATACAGAAATGAGAGGATGGCAGTAAGGGTAGCCGAAAAGATTTCAGAGCTGGCAGAAAAGCATCCCGAAGGATATGTGTTGCTCTCAAATGTTTATGCTTCGGCTGGAAGATGGTTAGATGTCTTACACACGAGAAAACAAATGAAGGAAAAAGGACTGAAGAAAAGCGGGGGATGTAGTTGGATTGAAGTGAGAAACCAACTCCATTCATTTTATTCCCAGGATGGTTCTCACAATGAGTCCACAGAGATTTACGAGGTTTTGGATCTAATGAGATCAGAAATGCAGCTTATATAGATTGCTTCATATTTTGAAGGGCAGTTAATTGAAGCCAGTTGCAGAACAGAGGTCCATTTTGGGAAAATTGAGTGAATAAATTATCTCGTGGAGCAAAAGGTTTTGAACCATTGCTGCAGAAATGCCTGCCTTTTGACCTTTTCCACCATAGACAAAGGCTCTTTGGGTTAAATATTCATTGATTATTCCAAACAACAACGACGCCTCAATCCTAAGCAAGTTGAAGTTGCTATATGAATCATCATTGTCCATGTCACTCCTTCAAAGCTCATCTCGGTCAATATGATATAATCCATTGATTATTCCGTCATTTGTATACTTCCATAATACTCATACTTCTCGAAAAGATGACGATTTGACACAAGAACACTGGTTACTTGTAAATGTCTATAAGCAGTGGCAAATTTGGAGGATAATGGAGAGTGGCCGCCGTAACTATGCTCGTCTTAATCGTTTATAGAAAGTGTAAAATTTTTTTACATTGTTAGGTTACCTACGAGAGATCTTCATGTAACCGTTCATAAAAAATGAGATTAGTAACTTGAAAAACCAGGCAAGTTACCTGCTACTACTGAATAACATTTACATGAAGTGTAAAAATCTTTTTACAATGCCAGGTGTATAGGTTAAATCCTTGTTATAGCCTGTTTGGCCAAGCTTCTCAGGAGGCAAGAAGTGTTTTTTTTCCCAAAAGCACTTTTTTTCCCTAACTTGAGGTGTTTGGCCAAGCTTATTTAGGAAAAAAAAGTGCTTTTGGGAAGAAGCAGAAGCAGTTTCAGAGAAGCAGAAAAAAGTAGCTTCTTTCCAAAAGCAGAAGCAGAAGCAGT
>MU677545.1:67790-90168 GCA_026770625.1 Nicotiana glauca
AGTTTGGCCAAACACAAATTATTTCTCAAAAGTGCTTTTCAGACTGATTACCCAAACACAAACTGCTTCTCCCCAAAAGTACTTTTTTTAAAAGCACTTTTGAAAAAAGCACTTCTCAAAATAAGCCGATATCTCCAGCTTGGCCAAACAGGCTATTAATTTGTTTCGCTGGTGAAATTCTCAAAAAAGGTGCTACTGTGATAGTGCAGTAGTGCACGAGTATATGTCCAATAAAATGATTGAGGTGTTTTAATAACTAAGACTAATTGATACTCCAATATATTAAATCAACACCTACGTTCAATTCCAAATTAATTGATGTTGGTGTTGTATGATTCTGAAATTGCTTTAGGAACTCATGGAGCAGTTTGAGATAATAGTAAAACTAAAAAGAAATATTGTCTCTATTTATTGTTAGAGAGATGATTTAGTTAAGTTTCCTCAAAGATAATGAATAACGTACGGAAATCATAGTTTCACCGAACAAAAGAAAATAAATTTTTCGTACGCAAATGGCAAATTCATATGGCCGCTTCTTTGATATTAGGAGAGAGGAAACGCGTCATATTCGATGAAGTTTGAAAAGAGAACAACGACGTCGTTGTTAAAATGATAAAGGGAAGCGACGCCGTTCGGCTAAATGAGATTAGCGGGTACTTCAAAATTAACGACTAATTGAGGTGGTTGATATATTACACGTGACAAGATTAAGAGGAAGTGACGGTCCAGATTAGCTTAGTAAAACATATATATATATATATATACTCGTCCGTCGTTGTGGAAAAAGCGTGAACTAATTCTGGTATGCTCTCCTCTCCTTCCTCCTGCTTCTGTAATTCTCTCTCCCAGTTTCTCGATTATTCTTCTTATCGCTCATCTCATTTGAATTTTTTTCTATCTTCTTCTTCATTCTTCGATGATAATCACCCCGCACTTATCGAGCTCCATTGTTACAGGTTAAGCTCAAAGTTGAAGTTGTTTCGACGGTGCTTGTTGCAGATTATTGAGTTTAGTGTGTGTTAATCAATTTCTTTAATTCTGTATTAATTGACAATACAATCAATCTATTTAATATTTTTAATTTTTTGAAACATTGTTTTAGAGAGCTCCATGTTGAGGTTGTATTAATGTTTCAATCCCTCTTCTTCTTTTTTTTTCATTATGTGATTAAGTAAATTTAAATTTTAAGTTAATATTTAATAAAACAATACCGATTTTAGGTAAAAACAACAAATGTAAATTTAAAAAAAAAAAGATAATAAACATTAAAAACAATAGAGCATGATTCTAGAAGTTGAATTACTTGGTATTAAAATATAATTTCATTGCTCTGACATTTAAAAACTTGAGAAAGGATTAAAAAAAACGTATGCAATTTAATCTATTCAATGTTCTTAGTGTTATTATTGAGAAAAATTGTTATGAACTCAACTAAACTATGCCTTAAACTTCAGATAACTAACTGATTACAACAGAAATGCAAAGGATATAGTCATAAACTAAGGAAATAGTAACAAAAAGCAAGGAGACAAGGGAGACAGAGCCACATAGAAAAATAGACGAGGGAGAGAGACCAAGAGAGAGGAGTTTCCAGATAACAATTTGCATAATCTCAAAATCACCGACCACTACTCTTTTAATAGAATAGTTCTTGGGCTCACTATGTTATGGATTTTAGAAAAATATGCAAGCAGCAAGAAGGTTGAAAATATGATTGAAAACCTGTCTCTAAAATTTTATTAATCATAGTGCTTTAAATAGCCAAATAAATAAAGTAGTAGACTCTTCCTACAATTGAATTACTAAACTCTTACTATAATTAAAATTCCGAATCTTCTAGCAGACTCCTCCTAAAACTAAACAACTAATTATTCTAGAAAACAGTAGCAGTAACAGATGCAAAATCCAACACTCCTCCTTGCTTTCTCATCCTCAATTCCTTCTTCTGCTATTAGTGCTTGTGCATGAACATCTTTGAACTTGCACACTTTTGTAACATGATCTTTTGTTTGCAATTTCCACATAATGCATCAGGTCTCCACCAACAAAAATTTTCTAAGTGTGTTTTCTTTTTGCAATATTTGCAATAAGGATAATCAACTTTTTTTTTTGGTGTTTCGCATAAAAAAATACTCTCAGTAACTTTGTCTTGTCTGAAGGCCCTTCTTTGCTCTTGTGCTTGAAGAGCACTTATTAATCCTACAACAGAGATGGTAGAGAGATCTTTAGACTCTTCCAGAGAGGAAAGTTTGGATTCAAATCTTTCGAGAATTGTCACAAGAACTATCCTGTCATCTTTGAAATCCTCGCCAAGCAACCTGATTTTATTGACAATTAAAGAAATTCGGTCAAAATACTTAGCGATGGTCTCATCATCTTGCATTCTAAGAGATTCAAAATCTCTTTTCAAATTTAAAATTTTATTTTATCTGCCTCGTTCATTTCCTTGATACTCCTGTTTGAGTGTTTCCCAAGCTTCTTTTGTTGTCTCACATGCAATGATTTTAGAGAAGATTGAATCTGTAATTGAATTTTGAATTATAGTTTTGGCTTTGTATTTTTTGGTTTTCTCATCTGAATGAGCTTTGATTTGGGCAAGGGTAGGATTTGCAGGAAGTGTTTGTATAAGTTTATCTTCCATTACAACTTCCCATAGATCATAAGGTTCAAGATAAGATTTCATCTTCATTGACCAAATTTGATAGTTTTCGTCAGTGAAAGTTTGTGGAGTATTCAAAGAGAGACCGTTGTTTGCCATTGTTAAAAAAATTTGGTTAAAAATCGGTATGGGTAAAAATGCGTATGGTTTAAAAGTGGTTGAAATTGGTTATTTTCAGCGAATTCAGAGATCCGTCAAGATTAATCAATGGAGGCTCTGAACCACTGTTATGGATTTTAGAAAAATATGCAAGCAGCAAGAAGATTGAAAATAGGATTGAAAAACTGCCTCTAAAATTTTATTAATCATAAAGCTTTAAATAGCCAAACAAATAAAGTAGTAGACTCCTCCTACAACTGAATTACTAAACTCTTACTATAATTAAAATTCTGAATCTTCTAGCAGACTCCTCCTAAAATTAAACAACTAATTATTCTAGAAAACAATAGCAGTAACAGATGCAAAATCCAACACACTACTCAACCCGGATCCCAAATTAACCTAACCGTATTGCGTGTTCTCGGCCTAATATCTATTTGTAAGTAGATATCCTTATTGGGTTGTGATTGATTCATAATAGACAATTTATGAAAAAGAAAAAATATACAAAGTATATATAAATTACTAAATGATCATTATTTAACTACTTTTATGTAAAGATCCTATATTTTTATTTTAAAATATTCATTACTTTTTCAAAAAATTTAATATAAAATTCACTATTAAATAAATCATGCCTCACTAATTTGGGGGAAAAAAAGTGTTTTTTTGTAGCAGCTCCAAAAGTACTTAGAAAAATACTTAGAATCAATTTTTAAAAACTTGACCAAACAATAAATGGCACATAGAAATGCTTTCAAATTTATTAGCCAAAGGCAAATTATTCTCTCCAGCACTTTTAGAATTTTTTTTAAAATCAAAATAAGCTCATTTTCCAAACAGGCTATTAGTGGCTTAGGCCTTGGAGCTTGCCCTGGTGTTAATTTGGATCGCTGTAATAGTTAATGCCTAATAGAGTAGTAGTGGTGGTACTCGGTTCAGTTTGTTGTAACTTCTATTATCGAATTCTGACTTTCATTTGAAGTTGCGATAACCGTTTGATTTGAATTTCAAATTCGATGATCATGGATGGCTACGCACTTAGGTCTGTGATGGACTTGCCTCCTCTATTCCGTTCAACTTTCAGTTTCAGGTACTATTCTGTGCACTTTTTTCTACTCGATTGCTTTAAAACTTAATTTTTTGTTTTGCTGAGATATTTTGAGTAAATTTCTTAAGGCTTCTGTTGGTCAGCACTGTGATTGATTGCTCATGTGCGCTTACTGTACTGGAATCCTTGAAATTAAGAAATTATATACTCTCGTATTCGGTTTTAGGCATCACCTGAAATTTGTACGTAAGTGACTAAGTGTGGGGATAAATGTGAGATATAGAGAACATCTATTCGAGAACCAGTACTTTGTTTTAAGAAATAGTTGAGTATTTGAATGAAATGAGTCCAACTGGAGCAGAAGGATATATATATATATATATATATATATATATATATATATATATATATATATATATATAGAGAGAGAGAGAGAGAGAGAGAGAGAGAGAGGAAACATATAACAGACCGCAACTAGTTTAGTGTTGAGACATAGTAGTTATAGTGTAACATAAATCATTTAAGAAGCGCTGTACATAGACTATCCACGAAGCTTGAATACTGTTTCCAGACTCCTAGAAATGTGTCAATGCTGCTAACTCTTTTCATTTGCTCTTGGTCACAAGTCAAATTCGAGATGGCTGTTTGATCAGCAGCTTCACATCTGCGCCCAAATTAGTTTGTAAGATTTTAAATACTGTTGTTTCTACATGCAGATACTTTAACTCGCTGCAGAGCGAATGCTTTCCAGCTTGTTTCCTATCGGATATGAACATGGTAATCTCGGCACCAACTGGAAGTGGAAAAACAGTGCTTTTTGAACTATGCATTTTGAGGCTTCTCTCAAGGTTTATCTCAGGAGAGGGGAAATTTATTCACATAAAGGGGTCTCTGAAGACTGTAAGTCTCTATCAATGTTTAGCGTAAGATGACTGAATTTGTAATTTCAATGAGAAGGATCTATTGAAAGAAAGAACTCAACATGCTGGAATACTTTCAATTTGTGATGACTTAACTGCATGCCTTGTCTATTTTACTTCATACTTCCAGCTCAAAGATCCTCAATTACTTATTTTAGATTCTCTTTTTGCTACTACTTTTGTCTAGCATATACAAGCACCAAGAGGATCATATTTTGGGATGAAAGAATTAGTGCGCCTCAATATATCACGTTTTATTGGTCATTCCTACTTACATCCTGTTGATTTATGTTTATAGTTGCATATGTCAGTCAGGATATTCACAATGATTTGCCACTATTTCCTACTTCAGCCAATGCAAAGAAGATTATGTGGCCATTTGAAATTTTCAGCAGATTTTCGTCATTTAACATACTGCAACCTCCTTTTTTCTTCTGATATACAGATATATGTTGCACCCTCGAAAGCTTTGGTACAAGAGAAGCTTCGCAATTGGAACCAAAAGCTTGGCTCATGGGGGATAAACTGCCTGGAACTGACTGGGGACAATGAGTACTATAACATCAAGGATATACAGGATGCTGACGTAGTTCTTACCACTCCTGAGGTCAGACTATAGATGAAAACCAGCCATGACTTTGTTTTGTAGTTTCTTGGCTAACTATGTGTTTGTCTCTGAATTGCTTTTTTCTGCAGAAGTTTGATGCTGTGACTCGTTGTCGCATAAAAGATGGAGGCCTGAGCTTTTTTGGTGATATTGCATTGGTGCTAATTGATGAAGTCCATTTGTTGAATGATACTCGTGGAGCAGCTCTAGAGGCAATTGTCAGTAGAATTAAAATGCTTTCGCGCAAACCTGAACTGAAATCAAGTGCTCTAGCTAATGTCCGTCTTATAGCTGTTTCTGCAACCATTCCCAACATTGATGACCTTGGTAAATTTCAAGACAGTTCAAACAAGCCACCCTTTCATGATAATCGCTGATGTAGTAGTTGACTGTAGCTATCTCGTTGTGCAGCGGAGTGGCTCATGGTTCCCCGGCAAGGAGTAAAAAGGTAGAATTCAATGTATATGGCATCTTTCAGTCGTTTTCATTGCTCAAAGAATGATCGTATTAATTCCATATGACACTGTCCAATTTGCAGGTTTGGAGAAGAAATGAGACCCGTAAAGTTGACTACAAAAGTTTTTGGTATTTACTAATCCTTACGACTGATGTTCTATTTGATTCATTCCTGGTTACACCCTAACTCATTGGGTCGAAACATATTGTGCTTAGTACTACCTGTATTTCAGATTAAATGTCATTGTTTGACTTTTCACAGTTTAAGATCTAGATAACTAATATCTGTATTGCTTGGTATTAGTTTGGAAGGTGAATTGGGAATTTGTGTATAATATCAGAAAGTGTAAAGCTAGAAAAATGGAAGTGTAAACTGAGTTCGAACAGGAATATTAAAGCTGGTCTCAGTTAGTTCTTTGAGTTGGATTTTTTGAACCAAATGCCAAGTAAGTGACAAAGTATTTTATTGGTAAGAGGGTACCTTGTGATAAAATTATGGGGAAGTACATTGAGAAATCTGAATCATACATGTCACTATAATGCCTATGAAATGCATTAAGCGCCTCTGTCGGAAGTGCATTGACATGTTTCTCTGGGGTAACCGCTGGCTTGTCTTTTATTGAGTTCTGCATTCCCAACCTTTTGTCTGCAGGATACACTCCGGCGAAGAATGACTTCCTATTTGAAAAGGTATGTTGTTTGTTGGCTTTTCTTTTTCAGGTTTCTGTTTAGGCGTCTTGTCGCCCCTTTCATTGAATAAAAGTTTTGCATGTCTCCTCCCTCCCGCCTATCCAATTTCATGTCCTGGTTTGACAAATTTAAGAATCGTTTTTAAGGGATAGCAAGAGATTTCATTATTACACCTTGAAATACCTCTTAATGTCCTGATGATACTGTTGTTTTTCTTTTCCAGCGGTTACAGAACTATGTCTTTGGTAAGCATAAGAAGCTAGTTGGGACATCATATACCTCCTATTTTCAATTTCTACTCCTTTACTATGTTCTACACATTTTATAGTGCTAAGCATGAGAACTTGTACAGATATTCTCATGCAACATTCTAGAGGAAAATCTGCTCTAGTTTTTTGCTCAACCAGAAAAGGAGCACAAGAGGCAGCACAGCAGATCTCTCAGGCAGCAATGACCTATGGTCATTCAAATCCTTTCATCAAAAGCAGAGAACAACAAGAAAGGTTAAGGGAAGCTTCACTATCATGTAATGACAAACAAATGCAGTCTTATATTCTGTATGGTGGTATGTACTATTCTCCCTACCTTTTGTTGCAGCCCTATCAGACCTCTGATTGAAACAAAAATGTGTTTTTCATTTTCCCTTTTTTTTTCTTTGAGAAGGGAGGTTGAATATGGAGTTGTATTGAGCATAGACCCTGCAGATTAGTGATTATCTGTGTTATGCAGTTGGTTATCACAATGGTGGCCTTTCCATGAATGACCGCAGCCTCATTGAAGGCCTATTTCTGAATGGTGATATTCAAGTGCTGTGCACTACAAATACTCTTGCCCATGGAATTAATCTACCAGCACATACAGTTGTGATCAAATCAACTCAGCACTAGTATGTCTACCAGAAATTTTCTAATTTTTTCATAAGTCGGATTGTCATTTTTGTAACTCTATCATTTTCTTTTCAGCAATAAGGAAAAAGGGATTTACATGGAATATGACAGATCAATGATCCTGCAGGCATGCTACTCATCCCTGGGGTTCCTCTGCTACATCATTTGTATTCTGCGATCTTAAAATGTAGTCTATGTCTGGCATTCAGAGATCATGATATTGTCCACACTTGGAAACTACGACTTTAAAGTAAAATTATTCTTAGTTCCAGATAAGAGCTATATGTTGTCCAACTATTGTAGATGTCTGGAAGAGCAGGTCGACCACCGTTTGATGACACAGGAATGGTCATAATCATGACCAGAAAAGAAACTGTGAGTCTTTTATTGTGATACAGATAAGGTTCACTGAATTATAAAATTTTGACATAGAGTAATTTTATGTTTCTTTTCTCCAAGAATTTCTCTGTCCTCAGTCAGTAGCTAATATACTGTACTTCATCTTGATCATTACAGCTAATTTTCCTATCTGAACCCTTCTTTTACATATTAGGTTCACTTGTACGAGAATTTGTTAAGTGGATGCGAATTGGTGGAGTCGCAGTATGTAATTATTCATCTTGTTAGTTAGTGATGCTATTCGATATTGGGTGCATGCAAAAAGGAGTGTGTTACAAAGAAGTTGACGTGGTTTTCTTTGTCTTTAGATTGCTTCCATGTGTTACAGAGCACCTAACAGCAGAGATTGTTCAGCTCACCGTGTCAGATATAACAGGAGCAATTGAATGGATGAAATGCTCATATTTGTATGTAAGAATTAAAAAGGTATATCATCCTGAGCAAATTAATGGAGAACATGATCTATCTGAATTTTCTGTAAAATTTTACTCCTAACGTTTTTCACTCAAAATATAGAATCCAGAGAAATATGCAGTAAGGAGAGGGCTAACTGGCGACAGTTTAGAGAGCCATATGCAAGGTGATCAATAACACTGGTAAACTATGAAGTCCTTTCAAGTTCATCCAGCCATTTGTGCTCACCTAAAATATGTTTTCCAGATATTTGTGTTCAGAATGTACATGAGTTGTCAAGTTATCAATTGATTTGGACAGATGAAGATGGTTTCCGCTTAAAGCCTCTTGGTATGGGATTTCAGAATATAGTATAGCATAATATCCATGTTGGAAATCTAAATTTCTGCCTCTTGTATATGCAGAACCTGGAAGATTGATGACGAAATATTATCTGAAATTCGACACTATGAAGCACATCATGCAAGCCCCTGGGAACTGTAGCATAGAGGATGCACTTCAAATTATTTGCCGTGCTGAGGAACTTGCCTGTATATAATTCATACTCTACAAAATTTAAAATATTGAGTAATTACAACTGGTGTTATATCTCACTTGCCTGTAAAATGAAGGGATACAACTGAGGCGCAATGATAAGAAGCTCCTGAATGACATAAACATCGACAAAGACAATCGGCTTCGCTTTCACATCCTTGGGGACAAGAGGAAAAGAAAGAAGCGGATACAAACCAGAGAAGAGAAGATATTTGTTTTGGCAAATGACTGCCTAACGGGGGATCCTTTAGTCCATGATTTATCCCTTAGCCAGGTGTCGTCATCAATTTCATGTGTTATATTACCATGTGCCAAGAATAATGCTTCTAATAGTCTTTTAATGATGTAGGACATGAACTCTATATGTGCAAATGGCTATAGAATTGCGAAGTGCATGAAAGAGTATTTCCTATTCAGGAAGAACTATCGAGGAACTTTGAGTTCAGCGCTTCTAGCCAAATCTTTGTATCAAAAGGTCTGGGATGACAGTCCATACTTGCTGAAACAATTGCCTGGTATTGGAATGGTGACAGCAAAGGTTTGTAGTTTATGTTCATCTGATAGTCCAAGTCTTGGGACAAGAGACTGAACCCTAAGTTTTCTTCTGACATACACTCTATGTTGCTCGGACTCTCCGAAAATGTGGCCGGATACGTGTCGGATCCTCCAAAAGTAGTGCATTTTGAAGGATCCGACACGGGTGCGGCTACATTTTGAAGAGTCCGCGCAACATAGCATACACTTATCTTCTTGCGTAGGCACTGCATTCAATGGGAGTAAAATCATTTGCCTCACTCTCTGAGGCTGATCCAAGGAAAATAGAGATAGTCACTGGAAGAAAATATCCTTTTGGGAATCATATAAAAGAGTCATTACTGTCGTTACCCCCAAAAGTTGACATGAAGGTTGAGGAAATTGAGAGCCAAAGGCAAGGGAAGTCCAAGGTTATGGTAACACTGACTAGGTTGTCACAACCTGTGCGAACAACTAAACGACATTATGCTGATATGGTATGCTAATTACAGGGACCAACTCGCATACACACTATTTTGTCTCATCTCGCACTTATTTTATTGTAGAATTTACTCTGACATTCAGTTGAAAATTTTCTGACAGGTGGTTGGCGTTGAAGAAGATAATCTGGTACTATTTCATGAGAAAATAAGGTAATATATTCATTAAGATAAAGTGGGCACTTTAAAATGCCATCATTTTTTTTGAAAAAAAAAAAGAAGCTTCGCAACAAAATAAGGACATCTCAAAGCATGTTTATATCAGTTCAAATTTAGAATGCCATTATTTTTCTTCAAAAAAAGAAGATTCCAACAAAACATTGACATTTTCGAAGCATGTTTATATTAATTCAAAAGTTTAGGCGTCCATCATCTACTTTTGTATGACTAGCCATACATTTTGACACCTTTTGAATGATTTGCATGGGTGTTCAACTTATGACCTAATGGTGTTAAGTTTCTCCTTAAGATTCTTTAACCACTAAAATGACTTAAAATTTCTTTTTTTACCTGCAGGGTGGATGACTTTCCTAGGTACTCTCAGAAGCTTGGTCCTCATTTCCAGATCAGGCCTGAGAAACTGCTAGACTGTACCAACTAGATGATCAAATTCATGAAACTCTTTTGAGTGTATGTCATAGTTAGTAGTGATCTGCACTGATATTTTGGTTTTCTTTTACAGCCCTTATAGCAGGACAGTTCTGGTGCCAAGCCCTCAGCAAGGGAAGCTGACTGTTAAAGCAGATCTAATATTTGATGAATTTGGTTAACTCCTCAGACATTCTAGTGTAGCTTCATTTATGTGTACTCCTGTGCCCCTGAGTGTTGTCTGACTAGATCACATCATTTTTATGCAGTTGGTGTCGATCTCCATCAAAAGGTTTTATTCATAAAGGAGATTGGCCTTAATTTTGTGAACAAGTACAGAACCAAGCAGCTTTCTTCGTTCCAAGCCAATGATGCCTGCATCATAAAGGACAGAGATGGTGCAGCTCAAGCGTCATGCCAAGTGTCTCACACTTTACCTGAACCTGAATGGAGCTCAGACATGTGAGAGCTAACTTTTTCCTTTTTATGGGCGTAAAGTATATGATAACCATGATGGCTGGCAATATGACTGCTAACTCTGTAGCCTCTGTTTCTTATTTTGATTTGGGGTATGCATATTAGATATATGACCTTATATATGAGAGGGCAGTTTAAGTTTTTAATAAATTCCGACTGTGTTTGATGGACCCTATGAAATACTTGTGTGGTGTCTGTTTTATGGAAACTGAAGGATCCAGATCCCATCGTTCTCTCTTACGTATGACGGGTTGAATCTGCTTCCACATTGAATACTAACTGGCCTTGTGTTTCTGTAATCAGGCCCAGTTTCAAGCTAATAGACGAAGATCTGGAGGAAGGTAGCAATTAAATTCTCACATCTAGTGTTTCATGTACGTCAATATGTCACTGACTTCTGCTGCTATATACATCAATGAAGTGGTACCTGCTGCTGTGGTTGAAGATGATGAATGCAGAATCATAGACAAAAAGACTATATTTGACCATATACGTGAAAAGGGTAAAAGCCTCCCTGCTTTTACCCCATTGAAAGGTACATGTTCACCATCGTTAGAGACTTTGAAACACATCATAAAGCGCACTCGCGAGGAGCAGCTTCTTGTTAAGAATGCTGTAGGAGTACCGGAAGAAGTGACAAGAACCAAAGTCCCACGTCGCAGCATGGTCATTCAATCTGCAGAATATATCGACCTAGAAGAAAATAGACCATTCCATAACAAAGATCAGAGACCAGATAGCCATCATGTCTCTAATGCCATTTACCTGGCTAGTGACACCGGTAATACACGAAGTCCTTGGTACTAATATTTGTAGATTATATGCAGGCTGACGTCAAATTCAAATTATACTGTTCTAGGTGAGCTTTCCTTTGAAACCGGGAGTATTCCATCTGAAACAATGACCAAAGCATTGTCATTCAATTATAAGCCTACGGATTCTAAGATCTCCTACGGCTTTGAGAATGTGAAGAACACAGAATCCAAGTTACTCGGTATGGCCAATGAAACCTGCACAATGCACCAACCTGAGCATAATTCTGCCATATTTGGGTTTCAAGAGACAATTCCAACAAAAGTTGCGCAAAATGCAGTAGCTAATTTGGATCTTGAGCCTGTGAAGACAAAGCGAAAGGCAATTATAGAAATTAAAGAGGTTGATGATATAACTCTTAATGGAAACACACCCTGCACTAGTGACAAAACTGACCTTTCTTTCGTGACCTCAAGAAAAGCTGCAGAGGAAAGATCAAGATTGTTGTCATCTTCAGATTCTTACGTTAATATGAATAAAGTTGGATATCCACTACGTTCTCCAAGTTTCCAGGAACAACGGTGCTCTTCTTCAGTACAAGTGGGAGAAACCAGCCGAACAAATCCCTATGGGTTTAAAAGTATTTTCTCATTTCTGTTCGAGTGATTAGTGAACGTGGTTGTATCTAGTATGTTGAATCCAATGACTTGCTTTTCTCAACTATATTGAGAATAATGAGATGTCACTCTTGGAAGTACGCGTAGAAGTGAAAGATTAGCCGAGAAAACCTGTTTGGCCTCCTTTGCTTTGTTGAATAAGATTACTCTCCACGATAATGTTCTTTCAGAAGAATTTGTATTGCTATGCTATATATGAGGCATAAGAATTTGCACACTACATTTTAATTTGGTATAGTAGGTAATGTTCCTTGTTTTTTACGCATTGATCAAAAAGAAATTTTTCCTGAAATAATACTTACTAAGTAATAATTCAAAATCTAGTACTTTTGTGATATCTTACAAAAATACAGGGTAAGGTTGCGTACAGTATATCCTTATGGGCCGATCCTTTCCCGGACCCCGTGCATAGCGCGAACTTAGTGAACGGGGCAGCGCTTTTTTAATATTTTCGTGAAAATTATATTCAATTTAATAATTTCCTTGCCACATGTGGTGCCAAAAGGCACACTTCTATTTTTAGTAGGCGTTTGGACATAAAATTTATAATTTTTGGATAAGGTAGTATTTGAGTTAAGTTGAACAATGATACTTATTTATAATTTAAATTATATTTTGATGCATTTTATTTAAAAAATATTACGGACAAACGGGGCATTAAGGACCCTTTGTCCATGCTGGCGATTCTTGAACGCCCGTAGCGCATAGAGCTGTCAATATGTGTCGGGCCGGGCTAGCCTAGCCCAGCCCAGCCCACGTGGGCTTTAGCAATTAAAGGGCTGGGCTGGGCTAGCCCACCATTTTGATGGGCCTTATAATGGTCAGCTCACCCCAGCCCTATGTAGGTCGCGGGCCCCACGGGCCGGCCCATCATTTTTAAAAATATAATTTTTATTTTTCTTTAAGTTCTAACCTAAAAAAGAATAATTATTTAAAGTTAAAAAATTCGCAAAACTTAATAACTTTTTATATTGTTCCAATATATCACAATAAATACTAAAAAAAGTAAAAGACAAGACTATATTTCATTCACTAAAAATCAAATTTTAAAGAGAAAATGCATAAACATCCCATTTAACTTGTTCGGAAAAGTCATTTACACACCTTAACTTTATGGGTGTCCTAACACCTCACTATTGTTATCTAAACTAAATTTTATACCTCCCTCAAAATACCAAATCAGTCTTGTAGTGGACTGTGTTAGCACGCGCCATATATCTAAATACTGCACTGTTTCCTTTTTTATTTTTACTTTTTCTTTCCTTTTTTCATTCTTTTTTTTATTTCATCTTCTCCAGCTTCCTTCATCGTTATCTTCGCACCCAACCACCATCGTTATAACCTCCCTTAAACCCATAAACTCTATCTCTGAAAAATCAGAACCACCTCCCGTGCCAGTCCACTTTAGCACCTCTAATTTGACCATTTTTCCTTCACATCAATCTCACAAAAGAATACCCACACACCCACATCTAGGAGAAAACAAGAGAAAATTCTGGTACGAAAAATGGTATTTCAAGCTCTCCAACCAAGTATTAAAATTGTTCCAACTTAAATCCATGACTCAAGCTCTATATGAAAAATGGTATTTCAAGCTCTCCGTGTATGGCGATCCCAGAAATTTTTTCCGTTATCCCTTGGTTATCTCTTTCTATCTCTATATCTATATAAAATTAACCGTACTATATAACATTCTTCTTTATCTTCTTCAAATACTATTTTAAAAAATGAAGAAAATGAAGAAACGAAGAAAGAGAAAATGGTTCTGTTAAAATGAAGAAAAAGAAATGGGTACTGTTAAAATGAAGAACGAGAAAAAGAAATGAAAAAGAAAAGAAAAATGAATAAGGAAAGAGGAAAAAATAGTATTAAGTTTAATTAGTTAGAGTATCCAATAGGAAAGTGACACCTGGACAAGTAACTTAATTTTAAGCTAATTTTTTTGCCTCACGCGCATCTAGGAAATGAACTACACTTTTTATGACAAATCATCACTTAATGGGGTATTAAATTTAGTTTAGATAAGAATAGTGAGATGTTAGGACACCCATAAAGTTAAGGTGTGTAAATGACTTTTCCGAACAAGTTTAATGGGTACTTTATGCATTTTCTCAATTTTAAAACAAACTATTCAAGAGAACGTTCATGGTGCTTATGAGATATCCAACACATCATCTTCATCAAACACATTTGAATCCGCTTGTGACAAGGTTGTCTTAGCTAGCATTTGGCCATAGATCCTAAATTTATTTTGAAAAATCTGGTTTTGGGTGAAGTTTGGTTTGAAGGTGAAATATGTTTGGACATACTTTTTCAAAACATATTTTTCAGTTTTATTTTGAAAAATCATGTATATAATTCCCAAGTTTTGGAATTTTGACCCAAATTCAGCTCAATTGCTGATTTTGGAATTTGAAAATTTTGATTTGGGATTTGGCCAAAATATGAGCAAAATTTATGGCCAAACATGAATTTTGAAAATAAATTGTAAATTTATTTTGGCAAAACTTATGGCCAAACGGGGCCTTAACATCTTCACTTTCATCTACAATTCATATGCAATATTAATTAGTTAAATACTAAAAATAATTAAACTTTAAAAATTAATAATATTTAAATTCACATAAAAAAATATTACAAGTTTGAGTTTTGGAAAACCTGTGCAGCCAATTTCGAGTAATAACAAGTGTTTAAATATTTTCATAATAAATGCAACTTCTATACTTTGTAAGAACACGCCACCAATCCTAAATGTTGATTCCACTACTACAATGGTAATAAGAATACTACATCACGTACCTTCATTGAAAGATCGGGATATTTTCTAGAATGGTCCTTCCAATACATGACAACACCCATCTCTTCAAACTTCTCAAGATCATATTTTGGGTCCTCTTAATAAAGATCCAATTCTCACTTTCCATCTCTAAAGGCAATATACTTTTTATTTTTTATATATTTCAAATAAATATTTTATTAGGCCCACGGGGCGGTCCGGTCCAGCCTCAATCAAGCTTCACGGGTCACGAGCTTACTCGGGCCTGGTTTAAAAGCCTCATTTTTTAAAGAAAATTTTACCACCTATAGAATAGGTTAGTACCCTATTTATAACATATAAATACCATTTTAAAATTTTACATTATATAAATACCTTTTTTAGTTTATAGCAAAAAATTTAAATTTAATACCATCCTATAATTAAGCCTTAATATATGCTACAAAATATTTTTCTCTCTCATTATTTTATTTTTCTCTCACCCAATTATCGTATATCTCCCGCTCATCTTTTCTCTTTCTTCTTCAATACAGTTTTCCATCTTCTCCCACAAACACTCTTTTCATATACCTTCTAACCCTTCTCCGCCATTAACAGAACAAATTTCCGCCATTTTCACACCAAATTCTCACGCCATTTTCAGATGTATACTGCTGTATTCAGATGTATGGTTATTTGATTTCATCTGTATTCAGCTACAGTGAATTGAATTGAAGTGTATTAGTAACCTATACTCAACTCTATTCATAACTTGTATTCAACTTCATTAAACGATTGAATGAGTTGTATTAATCAAATGTCAGTTTAATTCAACTTTTTCAATCAGATGAACTAATTTGTATTCAAATGTATTATAGTGTATTTTTTTAATTTTTGTATGCATTTGTAAGTCAACTTTTTTTTTGAATAGGTTTACATAAGTATTTCCAATCACTTTTAATTGTTTTAATTACAGCTGTATTCAGATGTATTTAATTACATGCATTCAGGTGTATAGAATTTGTGTCAATCGATAGAAGGAAAAGCAAATCGCACAGTATGAAATCCTCTTCCTCTGTTTTTTCTCCTTCACGTTTCTGCGATTCTAATTTAGAGAAGANTGTCCCATATATGGCGCAGATACGTTACATAATTTGCGCTAAATACAGTTGAATACATGTAAATACATATCCAGTTTAACTGGAATTCATGTTTGTGCGCCGTTATTTTCTGTTGTATTCTTAAATACAATACATTAAATACATTATATATATTGTAGAAAACAGTAAAAGATATCTATATGACGTAATATAGGAAAGGGTTTCTATTTATTGCTAATTAGGACTAAAAGATGGTGCTTTGTGAAAAATTCTCTTTTTTAAACGAGCTCCAAATATTTTAGCCTAACTCTACTAAATTACGAGTTGGGCTGGGCTGGCCCAACGGGCCGCAGCGGAGGACATTACAACGTTGACTTTCGTGATTTGGTCAGAATTCTTAATTCTCCTGTCGACCACCATAACTAGCGTAAAGTTTGTCGTAGCGAATATTTACCCTTTCGGTAGCTGCTAGCGTATATTTCGGAGCTTCTAGAAATGTGTCACAAGGAATTCAACTTTTTAACCCTCTATTTCGAGCCCCTGTCCTTTTGCTTCTCTCGCGTCACCGTCTCACCGACTTGCTTCCTGAGGTTTTTTTCTTCCCTTCCTTTGAATTTTCGTTGTTCTACTCGATCTCTATGGTTATTTACGTAGTAGATGTTTCCTATGGAAAAAGATTTTGCTTTTTTTGCTTGATTATAGATGTTTGATTTCAAGTTATGTGCTTGTGGTTCGCGTAAACTCAATAATCGGATTATGATTTAGAAGAAGCAACAATCCTTGTTCTAAACAGAAACAAAAAAAGAAGAAGGAAAAAACAATAAAATTGTTTTTGATTACCGTAGGAGTCAATTTTGCTATACGAGAAATATGCATGAGATATTCAGCGTCTACCTCTATTTCTTTATATGGTTCGTTGGTAGAGAGGTGGGGAATTTTGATAAAATTTGATTTCTCCGTCCCTATTCTTGTCATTTTTGCTTATTGATGTCATTTTGAATAGTCTCCGAAAGGTGATCAAGTTTCAATTTTTTTTTCATATCAAATAATCAAAAGAAAATTTTAAAACATTATTCAAACTGCACTAATTAGAACAACAACAACAATAAGAACCCAGTATAATCTCACAAGTGAGGTGTAGGGACAGTAGTGTGTACGCAAACCTTACCCCTACACTGAGAGGGTAGAGAGGTTGTTTCCGATAAATCCTCAGCACAAGAAGATGAAAAGCGACGATAGAATAATAACAACAACATAACCAAGAAGATAGTACGAACGAGCTAAGAATCGGAAAATATACCCAATAATCAGTGCAGTGACAAGGTCCTGGAAAATAGTACGAGCACAACATGACATTGGCATACTAAAATACGACACTGACCGACTAGAGCAGAAAATGTACTAATTAGAACCTCAAAAGCAAAAATTGGCAGTCAGTTGAGAGTTGAGACTAAGGAACATGTTGCCTGTTATTTTGGTGCAACTTTTTTTTTTACTGTTCTTATGTATGAGTAAGCAATTCAGTGTTATTACATTGAGTCTGATCACCATCCCTTTTCCTTAACGAAGAGGAAAAGATGGCAGGTTCCCATGTTGCACATGCTGTGTACAAGGGTCCAAGTGTAGTGAAGGAGATACTGATTGGGATTACTCTTGGCATGGTTGCCGGAGGTTTCTGGAAGATGCACCATTGGAACAACCAGAGGAGAACTAAGGAATTCTACGACATGCTTGAGAAAGGTGAAATCAGTGTCGTGGTGAACGAGGAGTAGCTTTTCAATTACCTTTGCTTCAGCATGGAATTAGCTTATATGGTAAATGAACAATGCAAATTTTAGATGTTACTGATTAAGTGATGTGACAAAAATTTAGAGTTTCTTTTCATTTCAAATAGTTCTTGAAATTTTCAGAGGATGGTGTTCTCTTGGGGCAATGTTAATGCTTTTGAAATTTTAACCGAACATGGCGTTTCTGGCGTTTAGCATGAGTATATTGTTCTGTTAATGGTCTACTTTTTCGAGCTAGGGAAATTCCCTTCTCTTGGGCTGTCAATTTTTAATAGAATCTATAGCTTTAGTGACTCTTGTTAAGCAGATTGTAAGTTGCTGCTTGCAATCATGAAGTTCTAGCTTCCAAAATCACCATGAATCTGGTAATATGGCTGTCTATGTTAAGGAGTTGGTTTGCTTTGTGTATCTGGTTGATTCCAGTACTTGATGCAATTGGAGAATTTTCAAACTCTCTGGTTTCACCTCTATGAAGGGGGTTCAATCGAATCCCCTTCATTAAAAATACGGAAAAGGTCCAAATATGCTCGTGAACTATGTGAAATAGGACAAATATGCATGTCGTTAATAGTTTGACCCAAATATGCCCAAAACCGTCCAATAGTTGTGCAAATTTGCCCCTTTTTTAACTGAAACAGTATTTTTTCTTTTTTTAATTAATTAAAATCAAAATATTTTTTTTTCTAAAAGTTTTTTTTACTAAAAACTGAAGAAAAAAAAAATGAAAATATTTTTTTTCTAGTTTTTACAAAAGAATTGAAAAATATTTTCTAAAACAATGTTTTTGTAAAAACGGAAATAAAATCTAAAAAGTAATTTTCTAAAGTAATTTTTTTGTAAAAACTAAATTTATTTTTACTGCACAAATGGGTTCAAAAAAAAAAAAAAACTCATTTGTGCAGCATATAGTTCACGGGCATATTTGGACTTTTTCTGTTAAAAATCTATGCTGCACAAATGGGTCATTTTTTATTTTTTTTTGGTGTGTGTGTACGTACATTGTTGAATCCTCTTGACATAAGGGAAGTTTTTAGCGTCGTAGCGAAGGTGGTTCAAGAATTGCCTTAGAGGTGGCATTCTTCTATTTTTTGAATCTCCTTGTTAAAATTCATGGCTCCATTATTGAGCGCCTACGTACAAACCGATAGATGCCTCAAGTGCGAAGAATTGGTGTACTTGTGGTGGTCATAGTTGTGATGATTATTGACTAAGGTAATTGCTTCAATAGAACTTAAGACATGTAGGCGGAGCGGATCCAGGATTTAACTACTATGGGTTCAACTTTTAAGGTTCTTAGTATTTAATCCATTATATCCTAAAGTTATAGGTTCATATCCATAATTTATTGCGATTTTAGTTGTTTTTTTACATAAATTTGTTCTATGCGTCAAAAGTTATGGGTACAATTGAACAGGGTAGCGGTACAACACCCTGCAGGTCCAATCTGAAAGCTATTGCATCTCTGGTCGATGATGAAGCAATTATGCCGCAGAGGGTGCAAAGGTTCCCTTAACACGATGGCCTTATCGCTACTAACAAGCAATTGCCATTGGGTACTTCACAAGATTGGCGAGAGCATTTTAAGAATAAAGAATGGCTGTTTCTTTTACTTGGATTTAGGTTGCTCTCAAGTGTTCAGAATAAATAATCAAGCCGACAGTAAAACATTGAAATATTCGCGACACAACAGAGAAATTGACAACTCCTCTATTTTAATGTTGTGCACAGCAAACCAGTCAACAACCACACTTGGCAAATAGGTCAAATAATCGTTTCTTCTTTACTATGACCACAAACAAAAAAAAAAAATAAAAAAAAAATAGAGGAAGAATTATACAAAATGAAGGGGACTCCCAGGTTAGCTCATTGAATAAAAAATTTCCTTCAATAAATTGTATAGGTCCAAATTTGGAGACTCCGCGGTAATGGATAAGTAAGACAAAGGACGGGATCGATCATAATATAACTATTGAAAGTTGTTCTCACAAAGGCTAGTGTGAAAAGCGTGCAGTCAAGATGAGAGGATAACGGTAGTGTAGGTTCAAAAATGGACAAAAAGAATATTCTTTTTCAACCTTGAGAGAAAAAATCCATTGTAAAGGTTGACAAAAGAGAATATCAAAAAGATGTCTTGTTTGACTAATGAAACACATGTTGTTCTATTTTTATCCAAAAATCCAAAGATTCCATACCCATTAACTTCTCACTCTTCCTTATCGCAAGCAAGAAAAGGATCATCCCAATCATATAATAATAGGGTGAAAGATCCTTTCTCCTTATATTTATTGCCATTATTTACATTTATTTTTATTTTATATTTATGTCATCATATTTATTGTCAATCATAATGTATTAAATTTGTTATTTGATGCTCTTGAGCACTACTCGTTTTGCTAGTGCTCTATTTCATTTGATCTAGAATTTATTAAGTAATATTGATATTCACCCTTTATTCATCATAAATTAATTTGGCATTTATTAGCTCAAACATAAATTCCAAAAGAAGATCCTATATGGATGTGTAGCAGGTAAAGGTATTGTCAATTTTATATTTTATTTTTAAATTTGTAGTATACTTTGGGAGATATCTTATGGTAGTATTTACGTTAATATCTTACTCGTCATAGACGCTTTCAAAACAGAAGTACTTGAGGTTGGAGGATAACTCACATGATGTGAGCCCCCAGCCCCGGGGTCATTCATCAGGTGGCAAGAGATCAAATTTTACCTACAAAATATTCCACTCTTCTTTCCCCTTCTCGCCCCAAATAATAATTTTAAAAAAAAAAAACTGTCAAAAAATGAGAGATTCTTAAAAAGGCCGACTTTTAGATTGATAAGGGGAAAAAGATCACGTTGAATCGCCTCATCTTTTCCTGGGTCAAATAGCCAAACTTCTCTACAATAGCCTTATTTGTTTCGAAACTTTTGGTTGCTATCGTGAAGTGTTGTTATTGAGGTTATATATTATAACATAATATAATATTCGGTTCCGAGAAAAACTTGACATTTATACTAAAAGACTATTATATAAGGATGTTGTTATAGAGGGGTCTGGTTGTAATATACTTTCTGTTGGATTTTTTGTGTATTTAATATATTAAATACATAAAAGAGGGTGAATGGGAAATTTTAAATTTTCCCCCTTGGCAAATGGACATTGTCCCATAATGGAAGAGGAAGATGTTTTTTATGGGTATATAAGCAATTGCTCTTCTTCTAGCTCTTAAAGAGAAAAGAAGGCAAGCTTCGCGTCGTCGTCGCTCGCTCAGCTCGGCTTCGGCTTCGGTCAAATGATTGATTGATTAATTTTTTGGACCAAATTTATTTTTCCTCTTTATTGTTAAGTAAATGGACATTTATGTAATGGCATTTATGTTGTGATCGTTTTGCATAAACAACCATTCTGAAGAATTGCACCTCTTTAAATTTCAGCTCAACTTTGGCTATAAATACAACACTATTCTGCTCAAAATTTCACGATGATTTTCTGAGTTTCTCCTCTTTCTTCTGCATAGTTTAAACATCAAACAAATCAACAGTAAGTGTGATTTGCTACCGAACTTTGTGTTCGCTAAAACAGTGGAGTTTGAAGTACCACTACACCAGTGTGTAATTCGTTCTATCCTGGGAAGAAATAATCCATAACTTTGGGTACTAAGAGGGGATTAAATTCCTTAAGGAAACACTGTGAATTCAGTGGGCTTGAATTGGTTTTCTGTTTATGTTCATTATTATTATAACACTTTCTCCGTTCCAATTTATATAATCATGTTTGACTTGGCACGGGATTTAAGAAGACATGAAATTTTTTTAAATTTGTGGTCCTAAATAAATTAGAAAGGGATCGAGAATGATTATAAAAGCTTTTCATGTCTCTATTTTAAGGTGTTATGTTTATGAGCCCTTTTATGTGGCAAATTTTTAGTTGACATTCAAGGATAGTGAGGGGCCTAAGACAGGGATGTCCCAACGCTTAGCTGCTATGGCCCGGCACTACAATCGGCCAAGCATGAGCAGGAGGAATAGTGACCCTTCACCGCTAGCGCTTATCAGCCGAATTGCAATATGACATTCACATGTCGTATCAACTGATTTATATATGAATATCCATTTTAAAAAAATTAACTGATAGATTTTCTAGAAGTTCTTCTACAAAAATCATTTTCACCATTAATAAATGTTCATTTACTAATCGTTTATTGGAACTCCGAAATATCTCATCTGTATTAAATTTATTTTGTAGTCTTGATTTAAATAAACATGAATTGATTGAGTTCTAAAATAACCTATCCGAACGTAAAAATTGCACGGGGCGCTTTATTTGGGCGCCCCCTTTTAATCTGTACCCGCTTTGTCTTTCTGTTTGTACCCATATCTATTTTTTGGTTAAAAGCCAATTGAAAAGACTATTTTACCTTTTTTAATTAAAAGACTACTTTCTCTCCAAGTATACGCTAGTGCTCTACTGTTTCTCTCTCCCGTTATTCGCGTTTTTCGCTTTGCTCTTCT
>MU677548.1:654-16207 GCA_026770625.1 Nicotiana glauca
TGCATTTTTCAATCCAAACGGCATCACCCTGTAACAGTATGTCCCCCAATATTACAACGGATTCAAGCCTAAATTTATCAAATTCTTGCAAAACTCACATTCAATCCGAAACCCAACCAAACAACGTCCGAATGACCTGAAATTTTGCGGACAATTCCAAAATCATCTAACGAAGCTACTGCAACTCTCATAATTCCATTACGACTCCCGGATCAAAATATCGCCTATCAACTTGAAATTGCCAAAATACTAACTTCGCCAAAATAGGCTAACTTCTTCACCGGACCTCCAAAATTACTTTCGATTGCGCCCCTAAGCCTTATATCATCACCTGGAGCTAACCGAATCATTGGAATTCAATTCCGAGCCCTCTAACTCAAAAGTCAACATCCGGTTGACTTTTTCAATTTAAGTCTTCTTAAAAGAGACTAAATATCTCATTTCTTAATAAAATCACTCCAAATCAATTCTAACACACCCAATACCGATAATGAAAATTAAAGCAACACAATAAGGGGGAAACAAGGAGATAAATCACGAGACGACGGATCGGGTCGTCACATTATTTTATTTTAAGGAAAGTGAACGTCGTTTAAGGACATGTTTTCGGATCACGTCACATGAAATGCACCCGGATCTTCGACATATTCTCATTCGACGTTTTTGGATTTGGATTTGGGTTGCATGAAATGCACACCCGTATTAGGAAGGTAAAATTATTAAAAATCGCGCCTAAAGCGGCTAACGTGTTATATCTTTTGGGAAGACCGTGAAATTTGCTAAACGGCCTATCACGAATACTAAATATTTTAATTAGTGAGGGCCCAGTAGTTATGTATTTTTATTTGGCGAGGCTCGTCTCATTCTATTTATTTAAGGTCAGAATAAAGTAACTACATCTTCTATATTTATTTTTTGTCTCTAAAGGCCAATTAATCCATAAGCAAAAATTTGAACTCCCACTTCAAGTCCGAACCCAAACAAAAGAAAATACCTTTTAGCTTGAGCCCGCTACTTAATTAAAAGTCCAATTTTAATATTTATGGCTTAATTTCCATATTCCTAATTTCTTATTTATTATATATATTTATTCCTTTGATTACAACTAAATTTCAAGATACCTTTAGGCCTTAAATTTCAAATATACTGCAGTAGCCTTTTGGGCTTGCTAGAATTTTGAACAACAAAAACCAATAATGGCCACTCATAAAATGAATCCATGACATGATTATACTTCCAATTGTATATAAATTGCATGTTAATTCAGGGCTTAAAGAATATCAACTTTAACAAAATAATACCTACCTTTACATAAGATGAAATAATGAAGATAATTTTTCTTATTAATTAAACTAACATGATTAAATTCAGGCCAATACTACTAACGATTGATTTCAATTAATGATCTATTTACTAGTTAACAAACTTATGTATTTTAGATAAGAACATTGATGAAACATGAGTTCAAACTATTTGATTTTCTACCGTTGTTCAGAAACATATCAGTTATTAAACTGTCTAATTGAGAATACATGTGTATCTATTAATAACGGAACAGCAGTATCATTATACTTCTTTGTGATTATTTGTATATCCAAAGGCTTGATTACTAATTCATTTACCCTTTTTATATATCAAACTTTTTAAACAACACATGTAAATTATAATACTAGTATTTTAAGCTATTTCATTTCATTATAATACGATGACACTATTTCGAAATTAACCTAAATGATAACTGAATCTGATTTAGTACATGAACTTATTTATTATTTTTTAGTTCTGAATTCAAAAACGAACTGAAGTGAAAAACGAAATTGACGAACAATTGTCAACAAGTTATTTTTTAGTTCTCCTTTACATACTATATCAAATGAAATCTAAACTAACCATAATGACAATATCCTCGAGTCTAAGTACTACTAATAAAAGTCCAGCTGTTCAGAAAGTCTAAGAAACAGTCTAAATTATATAGTCCAATACAAAAAAAAAAATTGCTAATCCTATCGAATACAAATTTCATGTCTAATATTGTATTTACACTAATCTAACGATGTTAGAATATATATAATGCCAACAGATTCAAACGACAGCCAAATTTATTTCATTGCATTGAACTTGCAGAACAGCAATAGAATTAAATGTGTATCTGGAAAAATAATAGAAATCAATGAGATTCTAAACCAAATGAACAGTAACAGCAACTAACAATCAGTGATTAGCCTCAAAACAAACTCCAGAATATGCCCAGGAATACTCAGAAAGGATCAATCCAGCAAATAGGTAATGGAAACCAATTGAATCAACTTCAGACTTCAAATATAAACTAGAACAACTTCTGGAGATATCTAACAACCAATTCGTAGACGAGAGTTTGACTAGGAAGATCAATACAACAATGAATCTAATGTTTTGGATTTGTTGAGATTATGAGTTCTGGAATTTTTAATATAGAATAGCAGAATAACAGAAGTTACTTGAGAGGAATTTCAGATTGCTAAAACTTATCAAATGATGCCCATTGAAGCCTTTTTATAGATTTAATTTGGAGGGAAATTCATATTTCAGAATTTATGAATTAGTCCCTTTTATTTCAGGTTTTACCCTGGTTTTTTTAATTATTTATTCAACTAACTACCCTTATTTGTGAAGAATTACATCCATTACCCCATCTAGAACATTCTACCCCTATGGAATTCCTTCTTTGCCCCTGCTTCTCTTAACAAATTACCTTATTACCATTTTCTTCTTCCTAGAGTACCCACACTTCCTAAGGTTTATTACTAATATCCCATTTTATGTCCCCAAATTACCCCTGAATTTAAATCAGATTTACCTAATACCATTCTGCCTTTTACCCTCTTAACCCTGAACTATTTTTCCCTTGACCTACGAATTAATCAGTATCAAGGTTTTAATTGACTGTTAACTAATCAAAACTAATCAACTAACAGCTAAACCAATCGACTAACTATTCAAAACTTACAAATCAGAATTCACAAAACAAACAAACTAACTAATTTCAGAAACATATGAAATAAACAACTAAAATCGTTTTAAAAATCTAATTATATGAAAAAAAATCAGAATCTATTAATATCTACTGACAGAAAAAAAAATGCTATTTTAACAATATTAGGTAACCCTAATGAAATTAAATAAAAATTAAGAAAATAGCTAAAACATAACACATGCAAGAAGAAAAAAAAGAAGCAGAAAGGAAAAATAAGCAAGAAACTTAGCTTAAAATTTATTTCTTTTTTCTTGACAGTCTTCTCTTCTTTCTTCTTTTTTTCTTTTTCTCTTTTTCCCTTTTTTAGATTTCCAAGATTTCAAGGGCCTTGGACATCAGTTTTCTTGGATTTCTTGATCACCGGCGAGTTTTAAATCTTGATTCGAGCTTTTTCAGTGACTTTTAAGACTCAAAGGTTTCAAAATTGGGCTGAGGGTGTCAAGGTGGAATTTTTGTGTGATTTTGGGGTGATTTGGCTAAGCTAGTGTTCGCCGGAGTTAGGGTTCGGCGACACTTTTTGGAATATTCGAGACAAACGAACATGATTCGAGGAAAAAGGAGTGGAGGGGTGGGATCAGTGGTTCAAGGGGGTTCTGGGGTATTTTTTGGGTGGCGATTAGTATAGGTTCTGTCTCTCGCCGGTAGGGTTCCTGCGGGGACTGAGAGAAATTAAGGGCGGCATAAGGTTTGCTGATGGGGAAGAAAGGGTTAAAAATGAGTGGGGGGGGGGGTAAAGTTTGATGTATTAAATACCTACTAATGAACTGAGACCATTGGATCAGATGAATTAACGGCTCAGATTCATTATACCAAGAAACGGCACCGTTTGCTTTTAAATGAAAATTCATTCTCGGCCATTAGATTGATCAAACGAACGGCTCAGATCAACTGAAATGAAACGCCGTCGTTTCAATTAATGAGAAGCAAAACCAAGACCGTTGGATATACAGATTTAACGGCTGAGATCTCTTGTACTGAAACCCTGTCGTTTTGTCCAAAAATGGGGCAGGCTGGGTATAATCTCTTTTGGGCTTGGACATTTCTAATTTTTGGGCTTTATTGATTGGTGTAATTTGTATTAGTCCAAATTTATTGTATTGTATTTTGTATTATACTTTTCCTTTGGTATTTTTTGTATTTATTTTTCTTTTTGTATTTTTATTTTCTTTTCTTATGTATTTTTGTATTTATTTATTTCTAATTTTATAAAATACTAAAATAAAGACCTAATTCAAGATTAAACCAATTGACTTCTAAAATTCTACTTAAAAATTAATGCAACAATTATCAACTAAAGATGCTTAAAAACTATTTTTGTGATATTTCTTAAATTGTTCTAAAAAGAATTAATACCCAAATTGTAAAATTTAAGCTCCTAACGCATATGTGTTTTTTTTAAATGTGAATTATTGTGCGACTAATTAACACAAAAATGCCAAGAATATCAACAAAAATTAAAAATCACTTTGTTTGGATTTTTTAGGAATAATTTGCTTAGGGCAAAAATCACATGCTCACAATTATCATTACTTTATTTTCTTTCAATATTTACAGACAGTCTGTGGCTCCAGTACTTCATTAGAGGCTTCAAGACTAGAGTAACAGTAAAACAGAGTCTTAAGTTTTTCATCTTAAGCTATGTTTGCTGCAAATATGTTTAAGAAATTGTATTAGTATTTCTGCACTTTGATTTATATTATTCAGACTTTTAGTATATCAGCATATGTGTTTATTTTCCCCATTCAGTTTGTTATGATATCACATGTTGATTCAGCAAGCCAGTTGGTTCGCTTGGTTACATGTAGTCAAGCACCGAGTGCTGTGTTACGTCCAGGCCCAGGTTCGGGGCGTGATATGTCAGTGAAGTACTCAAATACTCATGCCAGTTTAGTACTTAGATACTCATTCCAGTTCAGTACGCAGATACTCATGTCAGTTCAGTACTTAAATACTCATGTCAGTTCAATACTCAGCTATTTATGTTAGTCCAATAAATTGACATTCATGCCAGCTTAGTATTTAGATTACTCAAATATTCGCTCCAATTCAATATTCATATATCCATGTTAGTTTAGTATTCACGTATCCATGGCAGACCAATATTCGGTTAGTGCAGTAGCCGTTTAGTTTAGTATCACAACAATTCAGTAATCATGTATTCATTCAGTTTAGTATACAAGTGTTAATGAAAGTTCATGTTTCCACCAGGCGTTAAGGTCCAGATTTAGAAGAAGTTAGAGTCAGGACAATCATTCGAGGACGAATGAACCCAAGGGGGAGATAATGTAACACCCCGATTCGGACTAGGTGTGGATATGTTAAATGGGTATTAATTTGATATTTCAAACATATGAAGTCCTACAGGGATGATTATTGGTGAAAATAGTTGTTTTAGAATCATGATGGAAAGTGAGGTGCATAAGATTTGACAAAATCGACTAAGTTTGTAGAAGGTCCGTCTTCCAGTAAGTTTTAGTGAAAATCTGCAAAGAATTTCAGAAACCGCAAAGCATTAATGTTTTAGGAATTTAAAATATCTTTCCAACGATATATCGTGGATCCCAAACAGATCTCTGTGCAAAATGTTATGTGCGTTTTACAGAACAGTATGCGATATGCGCGCCTTCTGCGCGCCCCGAGCTCAACCTCGCTTCTTTTGAAGTAGTGTTACTGCCGTTTTGCATGGTCAGTATAGCGGTCAGATCTATAGGTGCGCGGGCGTGCTCATGGGCAGCCGTTTTAAAGCCCTACTTCGTCCCCCACAACCCCAAAACAAAAAAACTTGCCATAGAAAGGGAAACTCTCAAAAACCTAACTCTTTAATGGTCCCTCCACCACCTAAGGTAAGTTCTAATGGTGGTTCTAAATTAATTTCAGTTTCCTCAGCTTATAAACATGGGTAAACCCTCCAAATCATTAGATATTTTATTGGGCATCATTTTTGAGAGAAGGAACCCTAGAACTCGAATTCAAGAAGATTGAACGTCAAGAAGGTAATATATTCACCCTCTAATTAATTATAGCGTTGAATTAATGATTGTAGACTACAAGTTCATGAGATATGAGTTGATGGGTTTGATAGAAAAGAATGAATAATTGTAGGTATGGCTTGTTGATTGTTGATTACTGGTTAAGGGTGTTGTTTATCTTATGGGTGAAGAAGAATGACATTGATTATAAGAAATTTGAGATTTTAGAATTTATCTAGGATCAAGAGAATGGCTTGTTGGGCATAAAAACATCATTAATAACGACTATGAAGCTTTATGTCACCAAGTATTTGAGAAAACTGCTTAAGTTACTAAAATATGAGAATTGTTACTAATATGGAATCCCTTTGACTTGCATTGATATAGATTAAAGTTGAAAGGGTTGGCGAATTGTGTATTACGCTCAAGAGAAGGAAGTTAAGATATGTGAGGCTAACTCTCTATGTTTGGGAATGTTAATGATTCTTCCTACACTATGTTTCTTTTACAACGTTACTAATCGCCTCAGAAATATAGTTTAGCCTTGTTCCATGAATAGTTGTAGAACTTCTATTCTTTAGCTTCATAACTCGTTCATGAGTTTCGTTCCGAATGTTGTGTGCTCAGTGCATATTCAATATAGACTTGGGTTTGATGCCACCGAGTCTTATTATAGATTACTCAATGTGCCATAAATAGTTGAAGTTTTAGTGTTCATAATCAGTTCAAGAATACATGTCTCAGTCTAGTCCTATTCAGTATTCCAGTATTATGTAACCCAGTGTAATCCAATATTTCAATATCATGTAACTCTGTGTTATTCGGTATTTCACTCTCATGTATTGCTGTATGATTCTTAGTTCCTGATTTTAAATCCCAGAATGTTGAACACTTGTATTTGGTTCTGAGGCTGCTGTTAATGCTTTATGTATCTTTAGGCTGGAGGCCGCAGTTTATGCTTTATGTATCTTTGGGCCTGAGGCTGAAGTTTATGCTTTATGCATCTTGGACCTGAGGTCGTACTTATATATACGTATAGTTGGGCCTGAGGTCGTAGTTTGTGTACATATATTCTGGGCCCGAGGCCATAGCTTATTCAGATAAACAGGTTGTTCATCATTTAGAAGAGGGAGTATTCTTATCCTTACTTCCTTTATCATTTCAGTTATCAGTTATCAGTTCAGTTACCAGCTATTAGTTCAGTTATGAGTTATCATTTATCATTTCAGTTTCAGTTTCAATAGTTATTATTTCAGTTAACAATTTTCAATTCTTAGTTATCAGCTTAGTTTCAATTTTAGCATTTTTAATTCTTTCTTTCAATTGCTTTACAAACCAGTGCAATTCAAATGTACTGAAGTCCCTTTTGCTCGGGACTTGCATCTCACGATGTAGGTAATTTTTTACAGGTTGATGATTTAGAGCGCTATTCTCGTATTAGCTATTTGGTAATCCCAGTTCTTTTGGGGAATTATCATTACTTTATAGTCTTTCGGTATTTACAGACAGTCAGCGTCTCCAGTACTTCATAGACTAGAGTAACAGTTAGACAAAGTCTCAAGTTTTTCATGTTAAGCTACATTTGCTGCAAATATGTTTAAAAAATTGTTTTAGTATTTTACACTTTGATTTAAATCATTCAGACTTTCAGTATATCAGCATGTGTTAGTTTATTTTCCCTATTCAGTATGTTATGATATCATATGTTGATTCAGTAAGCCATTTAGTTCACTTGGTCACATGTAGTCAGGCACTGAATATCGTATTACGTTCAGGCCTAGGTTCGGGGAGTGACAAAGCTTGGTATCAGAGCCAGGTTAACTCCAGTAAGTGGATAAGGGTTTGAAATACCGAACACTTATTAGAACTTTAAGAGTTTAAGTTAATCTTGAAGCACAGTGGCAGTGGGGGAAGAAAATCAGCTAGGTAGTGAGAGAGCAAACTATAGAAGAATAGCCTTTAAGAATTATTGAAAAGGGATCTCCCCAAGATTGACAGTGTGAGCAGAGTATGCGTATGATAGTTATGAATACACTAGCTTTCTATTAAGTGAATAATTTGGGTTTTTCTTAGTAAGAAGAATTGCTCAGAAGTAAGTCAGAAGGGGAGTCTTCATTGACATAAAGTGCAAATAATTTTTTAAGGATAAGAAAAGTTATTTGGATCCCAACAAAAAGAAAAGTATTCGCAAGTATAAGACCTTCGGTCTAAGGGGGAGATATGAAAATCAGTAGTAAGTCTAGTTGGAGATTTGAAACCCGCATAGTTAGCATGGGATATATATAAAAAAAAATGGGAGAGAGAACTACAAAAATCTTGCCCAATTATGTATCACGAGGGTAGTGCCATCGCATGAGACTCTAATCTTCGGAGTATAGACTTAGCTCACAACAATTCTATAAGTTTTTTTAGGAAATACTTAAGAAGATAATAAAGTGTAGGAAGTATAACTCATCATTAAGATAGATTAGAGAACTCTGGTGAAAGAAATTCACCGCTTAGCCCAGCTAGGAGTTCAATTTTCGTACTCCAAAGATAGTAGAGTTGTTATCTAAAATATGACTTGTTCCCCCTTAGTAGCTGAAGAGAAGGAGAAACAATGTGATAATCTTACGTGTTGTAAGTTAAAGAGTGGTTTCAAAAGTATAAGACGATGGCTTTTGAATAAGGGGAGATATGGTACTCTGAGGTACCAAGACATGTTGTCTTCTCCAGGGAAGATCATGATAGAATCCCATAATTCTAGGCATTCTTTCCATCTAGGTTCCCAAAAGATGTGTCATGGTCTTAAGGATATTTATTGGTGTAACGACATAAAAAAGAACATTGTAGACTTTGTGGACAAGTGTCCAAATTACCAGTAAGTGAAAGTCGAGCAACAGAAAACCTAGTGTTTTACCAAAGAATACACATATTTTTGAGTTGAGATGGTAAATTTGGAAATATCTTGCTCATCTTAAAAGCATCATTTGATTGGGTGATTGTAAATCGACTAACCAAGTCAGCCCATTTCTTGCCAGTAAAGAGTACAGATTCAACAAAAGATTATGCCAAGTTATACCTTCAGGAAATCCACTGTTTGCATAGGACTCTGTGGTCCATTTTACAATTTCTTTCAGAAATGATTAGGCAGAAGTTTTTCCTCCTTGATGGCCAGACATATCGCGTTATTCAAACAGTTGAGGATATGTCCTTGATGTTAAAGTAATTGGGATGATCACATACCTCTCATTGACCTTGCTAATGATAACCTACCACTCTAGTATCAATATGGCACCGTGCAAAGCTCTGTATGGGCAAATGTGTAGATCACCAATTGGTTTGTTCGAAGTTGGAGAAATGGAGTTGTTAGGACCCGATTTTGTCTATCAGACTATAGAGAAAGTTAAGTTGATTCAAGAATGTTTGAAGAAAACTCAGAGCTGCCAAAAGTCCTATTCGAGCGTGCGACATAGAGACCTAGAGTTTCAAGTTGATGATTGGGTATTTTTGAAAGTTTCACTTATGAAGAGTGTTATGAGATTTGGGAAGAAGGGGAAGCATAGTCCCTGCTATATTGGGCCATATAGATTCTTGCGAAGGATCAGTAAACTAGCTTATGAGTTGGAGTTGCCACCAAAATTAGTGGTGGTACAACCAGTATTTCACGTGTCATGTTATAACATTCAAGTTTCTAGTCCTCAGATACTCATGTCAGTTCAGTACTTAGATACTCATGTCAGTTCAGCAAGCAGATACTCATGTCAGTTCAGTACACAGATACTCATGTCAGTTCAGTACTCAGATACTCATGTCCGCTCAATACTCAACTACTCATGTTAGTCCAATACTTAGACATTCATGCCAGTTTATTACTCAGATTACTCAAATATTCGTGCTAGTTCAATACTTATATATCCATGTTAGTTCAGTATTCACGTATCCATGACAGACCAATATTCAGTTAATGCAGTAGTCATTCAGTTTAGTATCACAACAATTCAGTAATCATGTATTCATTTAGTTTAGTATATAAGTGTTAATGAAAGTTCATGTTTCCACCAAACCTATTTAAGGTCCGGAGTTAGCAGAAGTTACAGTCAGGACAATCATTCGAAGACAATGATCCCAAGGGGGAGATAATATTACACCCCATATATTTGGACTAGGTGTGGATATGTGAAATGGGTATTAATTTGATACTTCAAACATATGAAGTCCTAGAGGGATGATTATTAGTGAAAATAGTTGTTTTAGAATCATGATAGAAAGTGAGGTGCATAAGACTCGACAAAATCGACTAAGTTTGAAGAAGTTCCATCTTCCATTAGGGTTTAGTAAAAATATGTAAGGACTTTTGGAAAACTGAAAGCATGAAATTGTAGGACTTTAAAATATCTTTCCAACGACTTATTATGGATCCCTAACGGATCTCTTGAAAAAATGTTATGCGTGTTTTACGGAATAGTATGCGATATACGCGCCTTGAGCGCGGCCGCTCTTGTTATGAGGCAGTGTTACTGCCATGTTGCACGGTCAATAGTATGGTCAGGTATACCGGTGCACGGGCGCGCTCATAGGCTGTCTTTTTAAAGCCCTACATCGTCCCCCACAACCCCAAAACATAAAAACTTGCTCTAGAAAGGAAAACTCTCAAAAACCTAACTCCTTGAGGGTCCCTCAACCACCTAAAGTAAGTTCTAATGGCGGTTCTAACTTAATTTCAATTTCCTAAAATCTTATTAACATGGGTAAACCCTCCAAATCATTCGATATTTGATTGGGGCATCATTATTGTGAGAAGGAACGCTAGAACTCGAATTCAAGAAAATTGAACGTCAAGAAGGTAATATCTTCATCCTCTAATTGATTATAGCGTTGAATTAATGATTGTAGACTACAAGTTCATGAGATATGAGTTGATGGGTTTGATAGAAAAGCATGAACAATTATAGGTTTGGCTTGTTGATTGTTGATTACTGGTTAAGGCGGTTGTTTATCTTTTGGGTGAAGAAGAATGACATTGATTAGAAAAAATTTGAGATTTTAGAATTTATCTAGGATCAAGAGAATGACTTGTTGGGTGTAAAAACACCATTAATAGGGACTATGAAGTTTATGTCACCAAATGTTTGAGAAAATACTTAAGTGACTAAAATATGCGAATTATTACTAATATGAAATCCCTTTGACTTGTATTGATATATATTAAAGTTGAAAGGGTTGGCGAATATTGTATTACACTTAAGAGCAGAAAGTTAAGGTATGTGAGGCTAACTTTCTATGTTTGGAAATGTTAATGATTCTCCCTACACTACGTTTCTTTTACGATGTTACTTATCGCCTCAGAAACATAGTTTAGCCTAGTTCCTTGAATAATTGTCGAACTTTTATTCTTTAGCTTCATAACTCGTTCATGAGTTTCGTTTTGAACGTTGTGAGCTCAGTCCATATTCAATATAGACTTGGGTTTGATGCCCCTGAGTCTTAGTAAATATTACTCAATGTGCCATAAACAGTTGAAGTTTTAGTGTTCATAATCAGTTCAAGAATACAGGTCACAGCCTAGTCCTATTCTGTATTCCAGTATTATGTAACCTAGTGTAATCCAGTATTTCAGTATCATGTAACTCAGTATGATTTAGTATTTCTCTATCATGTATTGCAATATGATTCTCAGTTCCTGATTTTAAATCCCTGAATGTTGAACACCTGTATTTGGACCTGAGGCTACAGATAATGCTTTGTGCATCTTTCTGCTGGAGGCCGCAGTTTATGATTTATACATATTTGGGCCTGAAGTCGCAGTTTATTCTTTATGCATCTTGGACCTGAGGTCGTAGTTATGTATACATATACTTGGTCCCGAGGTCGTAGCTTGTGCACATATATATTGGGCCCGAGGCTGTAGCTTATTCAGATAAATAGATTGTTCATCATTCAGAAGAGCAAGCATTCATATCCTTACTTCCTTTATCATTTTATTTATCAGTTATAAGTTCAGTTACTAGTTATCAGTTCAGTTATCAGTTAGCAGTGATTAGTTATCATTTCGGTTTCAATAGTTATTATTTCACTTATCAATTTTCAATTCTCAATCAATAGCTTAGTTTTAGTTTCAACATTTTTAATTCTTTCTTTCAGTTGCTTTACATACCAGTGCAATTCAAATGTACTGACGTCTTTTTTGCTTTAGGTCTGCATCTAACGGTGTAGGTAATGATTTACAAGTTGATGATTCAGAGAGCTAGGATTCTCTTATCAACTATTTCATGATCCCAAGTTCTTTCAAGGCATTATCATTACTTTATTGTCTTTCAGTATTTACAGAGAGTTTGTGTCTCCAGTACTTCATTAGAGCCTTCATAGACTAGAGTAACAGTTCGACAAAGTCTCAAGTTTTTCATGATAAGCTATGTTTGCTGCAAATATGTTTAAAAAATTGTTTTAGTATTTCCGCACTTTTATTTATATTATTCAGACTATCAGTATATCAGCCTGTGTTAGTTTATTTTCTCCATTAAATATGTTATGATATCACATGTTGACTCAGCAAGCCAGTTGGTTTGCTCGGTTATATATAGTCAAGCACCGAGTGTCGTATTACGTCCAGGCCCAGGTTCGGGGCGTGACATGCTCATACTTGCGAAATACCTGAATGCCAAACACAAGTACATGAAGCGCATAACAAAAATCCTCAGGAGATGGATAGCACCATATACTACGAAACTCAAGCACAACTAAGGTGTAATAAATGACCTATATCTCGAGACACATCCTAATCACAACACCACAACTACATAGGATCTCAACAAGAGTGCGACTAATCATACTGTCTCATAACCCACATGGCACAATAGATACTACACCGAATAGTTGACGATAGAAATAACATCCAAGGCCTGAAAACTGTTTGACAAACAACGTTATGCTGAAATAAACACAATTCGCCTAATATATAGCCCATATTCACATTTAGGTCCATCTACAGACCTCAAGATTATTTTGATTGTACCGCACTGGGATAATAATCTTTCAAGGACCCACAACAACCCTTTTTCATGATGCATAAGAACATCCGTCAAATCCAGAACAAACTCACACAATCCACATCCCAAGGAATAAATACTGCACTGGGATAATAATCTTTCAAGGATCCACAACAACCCATTTCCATGATGCATAAAAACATCTATCAAATCCAGAATAAACTCACATAGTCCACATCCCAAGGAATAAAATGCCTCTTAGGCATAAAATCTCGCATTTGTGGTATTGCCATAACCTTCATGCATGGTTTTAATCTTTAACAATCAAGTGACTAACATATCATATTTATACGAATCTCCCTGTGAGATATGCTCTCACGAACTTCTGCACCAGGTAACAAGTCTACACATCCATACCACGGCCATACTAATGTTGTAAAGCGTATCAAGGATCCACAAATTAGTACACAAAACCTCTTACACATGACACCGACCTCAAGTGACGCTAAAGACAACACCGGATTACTCTAAACATATGAATTCTTTCACGATCATCTGAGCTCATGACATTCTTTTCAACACAAAACTGCATCCTCTATTCTCAACTTTCAAATTTCATGCAGCTCACCACACTTATCCTACCAATGCGTGAGAGAACAATAATTCTTTCATCACTCCTGAACAACTAATAGGATACACACTTCATCATATAGAAACCTTTCACTTAACTCATATCATGAGAACCATTGCAACACATGAATGAATTCCCATAACCGCAGAAAATACAATCCTCAAATAGGGGTCTACGCCACTATAACTCTTTCGGTGTCCGTCTACACTTATCAGAGTATTATAATTAAATACCACTAAATAAATAAAATTATAGTGGCCACATATCGCCACCAATCACCTTCATAACTTAACATGTTGAAGGAATTGATCAATGCCACCACCATGCCGATTCAACCATTGCTAACCGAACAAACTTCTTATAACTTACTCCAGAATTATCTTAGAAATAACAATGTCTCCATTCAAAATATAATGAACTCAATGTGCACCCATCCTGAGTGATCCTATTTCACGAGACCACGTTGCCTCAAAACCTACAAATCATCTCATACCATCCATGTCCGCACATTTGCATCTTCAACTAGTACACCCATTCTAATAATTCCTCTATGAATTCGAGGTTATTTTCTCCCATTTATCCAATGCTACACCGCATACCGAAGATAACATAGAACATTCTAAGCCCTTTTCATAATCCGCTTCAAAAGGTCGATACTTAACCATACCACAGACTCAAAATCCTTAGGCACAAAATTTAAATGTTTTTTGGAATCACTAGGACTGTTATTGAGAGTCACCCACTCCGACTTAGTCACCAATATAATCGATTCCAAAACTCTTCTAGAACATGATCACTCTCTCAAAGAAGCAATTGGGTGAATCACTTCCCTTGTACATAACATCTACACGAAGCATAGACTCTGAGTCTTCCCAAAGCTGCAACATGAATCGATGAGGCCAAATATAGCACACATTCTCCAAATCCTTTGCTCAAAGTACTAGTGATGCTTTCTTTTCCTTAGTTGTAATAACCCACCGATATGTCGATAAAATAGAAACCTCACAAGTTGACGGCCATGTAATCAAATCATAGACGGTGGGGATCTCCCACTTAGCTTGAAGCTATAATTACGTAACACCGGAACCCACCAAGAATCTTTCTTCCTTATTCACATGATCTCGCAAAATCAACCCGCCCAATTCTCGAATTCTTCCTCTTAGACATCTCATGCGCATCCTAAATAATTAGCCACATTCACATATTCGGCCTCTTACTGGATAGTCAGTAGGATTCTTCGTAGAAGCTTCATCAACACCACGCAACCGCTAATCTGCTTACAGGAGAAATCTTATATGTGGGAGTTCCAAGCCGACATCTTCCAACGATGCTACACTAGGTACAATTACTATAAAATCAGTAAACCCTCATGAGCCCATGCTTATTCACAAGTTGTACAAGTTCGTTCACTCCTCATTGACATCAACTAAAGGTGAGACAACACATTCTAATCTGAAGTCATGTTGAATCCATCTTCATATCAAGAAACTCCTTTATGCCGTATCCAATCTTCCCCAGCACTATTTCACAATACTCGTCCCCAAAGGCGAATTGAAGAAGACCATAACACTGGCGAACTTAACGCATTCAAACAATGATGATGATACCACATTACAGATGAAAATTTCACGATGCTCGAAAATATTAAGTCTCGTTACTCCTTCAGGCCTAACCTGAACATTCATAGTCCGATTACCTTCCCCTACTGTAAATAATGTCACACTTCCTTTTTCTTACCGCTATTACTACATCCCCGGGAAGGGATATAGTAAAAGGAAGGAGTTTTTCCAATTAAAGGACAGTCGAAACGGGATTTATTTATTTAGATTCAGAGTCGCCACTTGGGAGATTAATGGTGTCCCAAGTCACCGATTAAATCCCGAACCGAGGAAATTATGACTCTGTTAACAGTCCGCGAATCAGAAATCCGGATAAGGAATTCTGTTAACCCGGGAGAAGGTGTTAGGCACTC
>MU677557.1:0-12709 GCA_026770625.1 Nicotiana glauca
AATTTAGCTTTAGAAATGCCAAATAAATTTGTAAAAATATGCAAAAACCATATTAATTATATTTTGTTGTAAATAAGGGCTGAAATAAGTTATTCACCTGAAAATAATAATTCTGGGAATAATTTTGGATTTTGTACTGTTAAAATAGACAACAATTTGATTCTCAAAAACCTTAAAAATTGAGGAAAAATACCAAAACTTTTGGGCATGCTTATATATGTATGAACATGCTATTTTGAAAGTATTTGAGTATATATAGAAAATATATAGGGAAAAATTGGATATCAACAGCTGCCCCTCTTTACCCGAAAAGGATGAAAGAGTTGTCGTGTAAAGATATGATGGCCAATTTTGACCGGAAGCGGTGATTTGAAAAGAATTTTGACCGAGCTCCGATTTCTGAGCTGCCTACATATCTCTGGTCTTACAGGAATCAGGCCGTATGTAGTTCAGGGGCCATTGACGGAACATGCCGATGGAGATTCGAAAGGACGGACGCGAGGTTTTGGAGAGACAAGAGGTACTTGGGCAGCCAATCGGTTGCGAGAATCGGAGTGGGATCGCTCCTGCTGAGACGACCGTTGCTAGCTGATGTACCTGCAAGTGAGCAATATAGGTACATATCGTGTATAAACTTAAACGTGATGCAAGTTCCCATTGGACCATGAATGTTGTCCTTGGACGGTTAGGATGACGTCCTCGGACCATGATGTCCTGGGCCATGAAGCGCAAAATTAAAGGATTCGCAGGCTATGAGATAACGATCTCCGGCTATGATAATGGCGCCTCCGAACCATGATGCCTTTGAATAATGATATGCAAGATATAAAGTGGGGTCCTCGGGCCATGGCATGGTGTTCTCGGGCTATGAAGATGATGCCTCGGAACGATGATGCCTTTGGACAATTTGGCGATATTTCAACCCATGTGATGCAAGATTTGGCGGTATTTCAGCTGATGCAAAAGCATAAATGGCGATATTTCAGCCGACGAAAATTTAAATAAAACAGACGATGTTTCAGCCGATGTGAAAAATAAAAATGGCGATGTTTCAGCCGACAGAAGATTTCAATAAAGTTTGGCAATATTTCGGTCGATTGCAAAATGTAAGTGAAAGTGGCGATATTTCATCCATGCAAGAAGGATAATGGGGCGTTATTTCAGCCATGCAAGATGGAGGTAGAGCTTAACCACGAAAGGCAGAAAAGTAGCCTTACGCAATGAAGGAAATGTAGATGGAGACAACGCTTAGTCTCGGAAGGCAGAAAAGTAGCCTTATACAATGAAGGAAATGCAGATGGAGACAACGCTTAGTCTCGAAAGGCAGAAAGGTAGCCTTATTCAGTACAGGAATGCAGATGGAGACAATGCTTAGTCTCGAAAGGCAGGAAGGTAGCCTTATGCAATGCAAGGAATGCAGATGGAGACAATGCTTAGTCTCGAAAGGCAGGAAGGTAGCCTTATGCAATGCAAGGAATGCAGATGGAGACAGTGCTTAGTCTCGGAAGGCAGAAAGGTAGCCTTATGAAATGCAGGAATGCAGATGGAGACAATGCTTAGTCTCGAAAGGCATAAAGGTAGCCTTATACAATTCAAGGAATGCAGATGGAGACAATGCTTAGTCTCGGAAGGCAAAAAGATAGCCTTATGCAATGCAAGGAATGCAGATGGAGACAATGCTTAGTCTCGGAAGGCAGAAAGGTAGCCTTATGCAATGCGGGAATGCAGATGGAGACAATGTTTAGTCTCGAAAGGCAGAAAGGTAGCCTTATGCAATGCAAGAATGCAGATGGAGACAATGCTTAGTCCCGAAAGGCAGAAAGGTAGCCTTATGCAATGTAGGAATGCAGATGGAGACAATGCTTAGTCTCGAAAGGCAGGAATGTAGCCTTATGCAATGCAAGGAATGCAGATGGTAATAGAGATTCTTAGCTGATTGCTGGTAACTGATTATGATATTGCGGCTGCTGGGGAATATTGCATGCGGATAGCAAAAAATGCGAATAGGTGTGATTGTTTAATGCGATTACATAATATGTTTGTGTCTTGGCACCTGCATCCAAAGAAAATTGTGAGCTTTGTCAAGGGGGGAAAGGTTAGTTCATTTCCCGTGGCCTCCGACGCTGCGTGTGTCATTTGGGGTAGCGTTGCTAAACAGAGCAGTCATAGTTATACATGATTTAACAAGTATAACAAAAATAGAAAATGGTTTTGTTCAAATGAACCAACGACTGCAACGTGGTTCAAAGCATCGCAGCCTCTCTTGTTCTAGAATTTTGAGGGTCCTCCTCAAAATTCTGCCCCTGTTTACTGAGCTGGCACTTCTGACGGCTGCATTTAACAAATGTAAAAATCAACTTCGATATTTTGAGGGTCCTCCTCAAAATTCTGCCCCAGTTCCAATAATAGGGGGAAATGAAGATTTTTATTAAATTGTGACCGAACCCATAGGGCTGCCTACGTATCCCCTCTTAAACGGGAATCAAGTCAGGCGTAGTTCAAATTACATTATAGAAAAATCATAGGTGGTCACACATAGTATCGTTTCACCACATCTGAATTGATTGTCTTTGGTCAAACCTCTCTGTCCATTTCTGCAAGAATAAGGGCTCCTCCAGTTAGAACCCGATGAACCATGTACGGACCTTGCCAGTTGGGAGAGAATTTCCCATTGGCTTCATCTTGATGTGGGAATATTTTCTTCAGCACCAGCTGCCCCAGTGTAAACTTTCTTGGCTTAACTCTTTTGTTGAAGGATCTGGACATTCTGTTCTGATACAACTAACCGTGGCAAACTGCATTCATTCTTTTCCCATCTATAAGGGATAACTTCTCATAGCAACCTTTTATCCATTATGCGTCATCTAACTATGCTTATTGTATGATCCTCAAGGAGGGAATTTCCACCTCGGCGGGGATGACCGCTTCTGTACCATAAACCAGCATGTAGGGAGTTACTCCGGTCGATGTGCGAACTGTGGTGCGGTATCCCAGCAAAGCGAATGATAACTTCTCATGCCATTGTTTGTGGCTTTCGACCATCTTCCTTAATATCTTCTTGATATTCTTGTTGGCTGCCTCCACAGCTCTATTCATCTGAGGCCTGTAGGCTGTGGAGTTCTTGTGTTTGATCTTGAGTGCCTCACACATAACTTTCATTAGGTCGCTGTTGAGATTGGAACCGTTATTAGTGATGATTGATTCTGGAATCCCGAATTGGCAAACAATACGATCACGGACGAAATCTGCCACAACTTTCTTAGTAACTGCCTTGTACGATGCTGCTTCAACCCATTTAGTAAAGTAATCAATTGCCACCAGGATAAATCTGTGCTCGTTTGATGTGGCGGGCTCGATAGGTCCGGTGACATCCATCCCCCAAGCGGCAAATAGCCATGGTGAGCTTGTTGCAGTAAGCTCGTTTGGAGGCACCTTTATCATGTCTGCATGTATCTGACAGCGATGGCATTTGCGAACATATTGGATACAGTCTGTTTCCATAGTCATCCAAAAATACCCTGCTCGTAGTATCTTCTTTGCTAAGACAAAACCATTCATGTGTGGTCCGCACGTCCCCGCGTGCATTTCGTCCAATAGTCTGGATGCTTCTTTTGCTTCGACACACCTTAGCAAGCCCAAATCGGGAGTCCTCCTATACAGGATTCCTCCGCTGTGAAAGAAGTTGTTGGATAACCTCCGAAGTGTGCGCTTTTAAGTAGCGTTGGCAAGTTTTGGATACTTTTCTGTTGTCAAGTACTCTTTGATATCGTGGAACCATGGTTTTCCGTCCGCTTCTTCCTCAACGTGAGCACAATAAGCTGGCTGATCATAAATCCTTACTGGGATGGGATCAATGAAATTTGTGTCTGGATGTTGGATCATGGATGACAGAGTAGCCAATGCGTCAGCGAACTCGTTCCGGGCCCTGGGGACATGCTGAAATTCTATTTTTGTGAACCTTTTCCTTAACTCCTGTATGTGATGCAAATAGGGAAGTATCTTAGAGTTTTTGGTGGCCCATTCTTCTCGAACTTGATGTATGAGCAGGTCTGAGTCCCCGATCACTAGTAACTCTTGAATGTTCATGTCAATGGCCATCTTGAGTCCCAGGATGCAAGCTTCATATTCGGCCATATTATTTGTGCAAGGGAACCTGAGCTTGGCGGATACCAGGTAATGCTGGCCGGTTTCTGATACCAGGACTGCTCTTATGCCAACTCCTTTGAAATTTGTGGCTGCATCAAATCCAACCATCATAGGATTCTGAAATATCTTCTCCTACAAAGGACACTTCTTCATCGGGAAAATACATTTTCAGTGGTTCGTATTCTCCGCCAACAGGATTCTCGACAAGGTGATCTGCTATGTCTTGGCCCTTAATTGCTTTCTGAGTCACGTAAACAATGTCGAATTCACTTAACAAGATTTGCCACTTGGAGAGCTTGCCGGTGGGCACGGGCTTTTGAAAGATATACTTCAACGGGTATATCCTAGATTTGAGATAGGTAGTGTAGGCACATAAATAATGCCTCAATTTCTGAGCTACCCAAGTCAGAGCACAACAAGTGCATTCTAATAAGGAATACGGGGCCTCGTACGAGGTAAATTTCTTACTGAGATAGTAGATGGCCTACTCCTTTCTTCCCATTTCATCATTTTGTCCCAGAACACAACCGAATGCTCCATCCAAAACTGCGAGATAAAGCAATAAGGGCCTTCCTGGCTCGGGCAGAACCAAGACTGGTGGCGTTGACAGGTATTCCTTGATTCTATCGAAGGATTTTTGACAATCGTCGGTCCATCTAGTAGCAGCATCTTTCTTTAACATTTTAAAGATGGGTTCATAAATGACTGTGGACTGAGCTATGAACCAGCTGATATAGTTGAGTCTTCCCAAGAAACTCACAAATGAATTCTTGTTCTTCGGCAGTGGCAATTCTTGGATGGCTTTGATCTTTGATGGGTCCAATTCTCTTCCTCGACGACTCATGATAAAACCCAACAGTTTTCTGACCGGAACCCCGAATGCACACTTGGCTGGATTCAGTTTCAGATTGTACCTTCTCAGTCTGTTGAAGAATTTCCTCAGATCTTCCATATGATCAGAGGCTTTCTTGGATTTGATGATGACATCATCCACATACACCTCGATCTCCTTGTGCATCATGTCGTGAAAGATAGTAGTCATGGCTCTCATGCAGGTGGCGCCAACATTCTTTAATCCGAATGGCATCAGTTTATAGAAATACATTCCCCACGGCGTGATGAAAGCCGTTTTCTCTGCATCCTCCTCATCTATCCATATCTGATGATACCCGGCGAAACAATCAACAAAGGACTGCAACTCGTGCTTGGCGTAGTTGTCGATAAGAATGTGTATGTTTGGCAAGGGGAAGTCATCTTTGGGACTGGCCCGATTGAGATCCCGGTAGTCGACACATATTTTGACTTTCCCGTCCTTCTTTGGTACTGGCACAATGTTGGCTAACCACGTTGGATATTCCACTACCTTGAGAACTTTGGCTTTGACTTGCTTAGTAACCTCTTCTTTGAGTTTCAAACTCATGTCGGGTTTGAATTTCCTGAGGTTCTGTTTTACTGGCGGACAAGTCGGGTTTGTTGGCAGTTTGTGAGCTACGATGGACGTGCTGAGGCCAGTCATATCATCATATGACCAGGCAAATATGTCCTCATATTCTTTCAAAAATTCCGTATATTTCTCCTTCTCTGATGGCGACAAGTGAACACTGATGCGGGTTTCCTTGACATTATTTGTATCTCCCAAATTAATGACCTTAGTTTCTTCCAGGTTGGTTAGTTTCTTCCAGGTTGGACTTAGGTCTATTCTTAAAATTCTCAACTTCTCTGACGACCTCTTCGGGTATCTCATCTTCTTCTGAGTCTACATTCTTTTGTTGTGTTATTTCGTTGCAATCACAGTCGTTGGTTCATCGTCAAGATAAGTAATAGTAATGATGTATAATATAGAGTAAATGATAGAGAAAATAATAAGCAAGATATATATGATAAACTGGAATGCTTTGATTAAATCCATAATAGTTTGAAACATCGGATCTCTTTTCGAAATAAAAGGTAATGCGGAAAGAAATCAACTAGTAAAGTAAGCTAAAAATGCGATGCATGGTGCTTTTGTTTAGCCTTGCTACCCTGAAGCTTTCCGGGCCCTGACGGTCCTAATTTACCAGTTGCTGAGGTGGTCTCCTCTGTTCACAGCTTGTATGGAAGGGCCTTCCTTCCTCCTCCTCCTCCTCGAAAAGAACACAGCAGTCCATATCATCATCCTCTAGGAACAAATTCTTAATGGCTGCCAATGCCTCATCTTCTTCCGACCCATATATAGTATCTGCCGGTTGGAAGGTCTGCTCTAAGCTAGGTATCGGAAACTCTAATGGATAGTAGGGGCCACGCCATAGTGGCGACCAGTTTCGGAACTCCTCCCAAGTATAACCGTACCCTAGGCTAAATGTGGTACCATGCTTCTTTAGTTTAATAGGCTTAGTGATCCCCTGAAGATTCTTGCCAAGTCCCTTTCCAGGCTCATACCCATGCCAATTCAGGATACTCTCGATCTTGTTGTCCCACCACTTATCCTTATCTATAGCATTGACCCTTTAGATATGGTGGTATCTTTCTCTGCCTATTCTCCTTTTGCCCCCGATCATTGGGATGGTCTGACAACTATATATGGGGTTACTACCATCGCCACGAATGATCACTTCTTGGTGGTTCCATTTGAACTTTACCGCTTGATGCAGGGTCGAGGCTACGGCTCCAGCAGCGTGGATCCAGGGGTGTCCTTACAGCAAGTTGTAGGATGCCGGGACGTCTATTACTTGGAAGTAGACGTCGAACCAGGTTGGCCCCATTTGCAAGCATAGGCTGATTTCTCCAATAGTGGATCTCTAGGACCCATCGAAGGCTTTGACATTGATAGCCCCGTCTTTGATCTCGTGTAGGCCTTTCTCCAGAGTTCTGAGAGTTACAAGTGGACAAATGTTGAGGCTCGATCCCCTATCGATCAGGACTCTAGTGATGAAATAATCTTCGCATTGCACGGTGATGTGCAGTGCCTTGTTGTGGCTCAGACCTTCTGGTGGCAACTCATCTTCATGGAAAGTTATTTTACGGCTCTCCAGCACTTGCCCTACCATATTCGCCATTTCACCCCCGGTTATATTGCTGGGCACATAGGCTTCGCTCAGTATCGTCATTAAGGCATTCTTGTGAGTGTCTGAACTCTGCAGAAGAGCCAGGATAGATATCTGTGCTGGTGTTTTATTCAACTGTTCAGCGATCGAGTACTCCTTAGCCTGTATTTTCCTCCAAAGATCATCGGGCCCTGTTTCAATAGGATGCCCCGGGGCTTGCTTACCGGACTCGGCTAGGTGCTCTAGGGTGTAGACCATCCGTGTTCTAGTCATTCCTTGCGCGGCAAATGTTTCTCCTATCCTGGTCTTTCCTTTCCTCCTGGCTTCGGCAGTGTAATCCCATGGCACAACATTCGAGTGGAATGGTATTATGTCAGTCATTGCCACCGGAATAGGCACCTTTGGTGGTAGCGCAGCAACTTCAAAGGGTGTAGGTGCCTTTGGAACTCCAAATTCAACCTCGATTGGCCTGGGAGTCTTTGCAGATGGAGGTACTTCAAATTCAAGAGGTATAGACATATTTACTTCATTGTCCTTGGAGGGCTGATTCTGTACAACAATTGGGTTAACGGTAACCTGTGTGACGACCCAAAGGGTCATCACCATATTTCTCCCTTTTTCCGTGCTTCCGAGGCCTTGAAAACCTCACTTTTGGTTACCTCGATTTGCGTGTGCAGTCCAGGCACGAAGCCAGAAATTTTTTATGTTAAAATATGTGAATTATGTGAAAAAATTGAAGAATTTTGATATTAATATTGATATAGTTAACTTTTGTCAACATTTTTGGTAAACGGATCCGAATCCGTGATTTGACGATTCCGAAAGGTCCGTAGAAAAATATGGGACTCGGGCATGTGCCCGGAGTCGAAATCCGAGGTCCAGAACCCCGGTAAAAGAATCTTTCTGTTAAATTGTTTTCTGAAATTATTAAGGAAAAATAGAAATGAAAATGAGTTAGAAAATATAGGTATCGGGCTCGTATTTTGGTTCGGATGCTCGGTACAGGTCTTAAATATGCGTTAAGCTCTTTCTGTGAAATTTGGTCGAAATCGAATGTCATTTGACGTGTTTCGGACCTAAATAGCCAAAGTTGGAAGTCATGAACTTTGAAATGAAAATTTTGAGTTTTGGGGTTTGATTCTTTGATTTTGATATTATTTTGGCGGTTTGATCGCGCGAGCAAGTCCGTAGAATATTTTTGAGGTTGTGTGCATGTTTGGTTTGAAGCCCCGAGGGCTCGGGTGAGTTTTGGATAGGTGTCGGATTGCTTTTCTCATTTTTGAAAAAAATCTGTTCTTCTGCTTCTGTTGTTTCCGCATTTGCGGAAAAGGAGCCGCATAAGCGGTTCCGCAGATGCGACATTTTGGTCGCATAAGCGGTCAGTGAAGAGATGGGCTTGGACCGCAGAAGCGGAAGGGATCCCGCAAAAGCGGTGACCGCATAAGCGGTCCTGGATCGCACAAGCGGTCCCTGGGGACTTCAGTTAAACCGCAAATGCTGTTGATTTTTCCGCACAAGCGCGACCGCACAAGCGGTCCCTGGACCGCAAAAGCGGAAAGCACTGTTATGTTAAGGGTTATCCGAGGCTTAATTTCAAAAGTTGATAAATTATTTGGGAGCTCTCGGGAGAAGGCGATTTGGAGTGGGAATTGAAGAGGAAATCATTGGGTAACGTTTCTATGATCCTTTGTAGCTATAATCCATCATTTAGTGGTTAAATCCATCTTTTAAATTCGAATTTAGAATCAAAAATGGAAGAATTTGGGTGAAAGTTCATTGATTAAACTCTTGGGTTTTGAGGGGGCATTTGACCTTCGATTTGGGAGATTTTTATATGGTTGGACTCGTGAGAGTACGAGGTTTCTGAAAATGTGAAAATTATTCGATTTCGAGATGTTGGCCTGAGGGGCGTTATGGTCATTTTACCTATTTTCACGCCTTAGCTTTAATCTTAATAGTGTAATTGGTTACTTGCGATGTTATTTACAATATGTAATTGGTTTGAATAGATTTGGGCCACTCGGAGTCGAATACTCATGGCAATGGCATCATTTCATAGTGATTTTTGTACCGGTTCGAGGTAAGTGTTTGATCTAACTTTGGCTTGAGGGAATAGGATTAGAATATTATTTGCTAATTGCTAAATGTTGAGTACAGTGTATAGGCATGGTGACGAGTGTATATACACCGGAGTCTAGCATGACCGTGGGTCTTTGTTTGTACTTATTTTTTGAGATAAATTGGAACTCTTCTAAGCTAAAATATGTTTTTCTACAAATATGAAGAGTTTGAGGATAAGTTGTGAGATATCAATATTTTGGAGCGTTGGCTCGAATGATAAATGCTATTGAGTAGAAGATGAAAGTATTAAAAGTTGTTGTTATTGTTCCCTTGCCGGGACTTAGTGGTTATTGGTGTTAATCCCTTGCCGGGATAGTTCTTACTATTTGTTTATTCCTCTTGCCCGTTTGGTTATGACTGTTGTTTGGGTGAGGAAGAGTGATATCGCACGAAGGGTCATTCCGTGCTATGTTTTGACTATTTATGCACGAATGGTCATTCCGTGCTATGTTTTGACTATTTATGCACGAAGGTGCATTCCGTGCTCTGATTTGATTATATATTGCACGAAGGGTTATTCCGTGCCGTGAAATGAGAGTTAAGTGAGGGAAGCATGAAGGGTGATGCCGTGTATTTTATTCGATTGCTTGGGTGAGAATGAGAGTAAAAGCACGAAGGTTAATGTCGTGCAATTATTGAATTTCTTATTCTTTGATAGTTATTATTGTGCCCTATTTTTCTTAATTACGCTGATAAATTTTATACTCAAATTGTACTTCCCCCACAGCTTGTTTCCCTCCCTTTTTAACTGTTTAGTTTCGGTATTTCTTCTCCTTTTATTGTGTGTGTATATATATATATATATATATATATATATGTGTGTGTGTGTGTGTGTGTGTGTGTGTGTGTAGGATTGTACAGGTTGATTTGGTAGTCCGGTCTAGCCTCATCACTACTTCGCTGGGGTTAGGCCAGGCACTTACCAGCACATGAGGTCGGTTGTGCTGATGCTACACTGTGCATTTCTTTGTGCACAGATCCAGGAGCAGCTTTTGGACAGCAGCAGTAGGCTTTCCATCTGGGAGCTATCTTCAGTCCAGGGACTCTCGAGGTAGCCTAGTTGGCGTTCGCAGTCCGAAGTCCCTTTCATTTATTTCAGTTTGTTTTCCTTGTACCGAAACAGTCATATGTATTTTTCTTACATTCAGAATTGTTTGTAGTATTCTATAGTAGTCTGTGAGCTAGTGACACCAGATTTTGGGTAGTGATGTGTTTCAAACTTCTGCATTTTTATATCGTTTTGTTAAACCTAAAGTCTTCCGCACTTATTTAATTATTATTAGAGTATTAAATTGTTGAGGTTGGATAGAGAATGTGTAATGTTTTGGCTGGCCTAGCTACGTCAGTAGGTGCCATCACGACACCCGATGGTGGGATAAATCCGGGTCGTGACAAGTTGGTATCAGAGCTCTAGGTTGCATGGGTCTCACTACTCACGGACAAACTTAGTAGAGTCTGAGGGATCGGTACGGAGACGTCTGTATTTATCCCCCAGAGGCTATGGAGTTAGGAAACATTTCACTTTTGTTCTTTCTTGTCGTGCGAATCTGTTTCTCAAATACTGATTGTCCTTCTACTCTGTTATTTCACAGATGGTGAGAACACGTGCTTCTTCTTCTACCGCGCAGCAGCCCGAGCCCCCAGCAGCAGCTCCCGTGAGGGGCAGAGGCCGAGGCCGTGCCAGAGGTCGTGGTAGGGGCAGAGCTCAGCCCCAGGCAGCATTTCCAGAAGTGGAGCCTCATATTCATTATGATGAGGAGGTTCCAGCCCCAGCAGCTCCAGTGGGCCCAGCTCAGGTCCCAGGATGGGTTATGTTCACCCCGGATCTTCAGGATGCTCTAGTCCGACTGGCAGGCTTTATGGACAGTGTCACCAGGGCGGGTTTGCTGCCAGTAGCACCAGCCACTTCTCTGGCTAGAGGAGGGGTTCAGACTCCTGCTACGCGTACTCCGGAGCAGGTAGCTCCCCGGACTCAAGTTCCAGTGGTTCAGCCCGCAGTGGCAGCTCAGACAGGTATTACAGCTCAGGCCGTTGATGGAGCGGCCATGTCTTCGGATGCTTTGTGGAGACTTGATCGGTTCTCCAAGCTTTTCACCACCACTTTCAGCGGTGCTTCATCGGAGGATCCCCAGGATTTTCTATTCAGTTGTCATGAGATTCTCAGGACTATGGGTATAGTGGAGACCAACGGGGTCGATTTTTGCACCTTCAGGCTTGCAGGATCCGCCAAGACTTGGTGGAGAGATTATTGCCTATGTAGACCAGCAGGGTCTCCAGCTCTGACATGGGATTAGTTTGCGTAGTTATTCTTGGAGAAGTTTCTCCCTGTCACTCTGCGGGAGGCACTTCGTAGGCAGTTTGAGCGCCTCCAGTAGGGCTCCATGACAGATACACAGTATGGGACTAGATTTGTTGATTTGGCACGCCATGCAGTTGTGATACTCCCTACAGAGCGAGAGAGGGTCCAGAGATTCATTGATGGATTAATTCAGCCGAGCCATCTTCAGATGGCCATGGGAGTAGGTAGTGATATTTCCTTTCAGGAGGCAGCCAATGCGGCCCGCAGAGTTGAGATGTCCCTCACATGGGGAGGTGGTCAGATGTCGGACAAGAGGCCTCATCATTCTGGTAGATTCAGTGGTACCTCATTTGGAGGTAGGGATTCCTATGGTAGCGGTCAGGCACCGAGGCCCTTTCAGTCTGCGCTTCAGGTTTCTCATGGTGCTCCAGGCAGCGGAGGTTCTCAGAAGTATTATTCAGATCAGCAGCCTATCAGTGCACCCCCACTTTAGAGCTTCAGGGGAGGACATTCAGGTCGACAGGGCCAGCAGTCGCAGCAGCCGAGATCTTGTTATGGTTATGGTAACCCTGGTGACATTGTTAGGTTTTGCCCTCGAGCATCGGGCAGCTCTCAGCAACAGGGTCCTCGCCCCATGATTCAGGCAGCAGGTGATCCACAGCTCGCCCAGCCAGCTAGAGGCGGGGGTAGGGATCATAGAGGTGGAGGTAGGGACCGTAGAGGTGGAGCTCGGACCGGCAGAGGCAGAGGTCAGCAAGTAGTTGATCGCCCTAGAGATGCTATTCAGGGAGGTGGGGCCCAGCCTTGTTGTTATGCTTTGCCAGCCAGGCCAGAGGCCGAGTCATCAGATGCTCTGATTACAGGTACTATTCTGGTTTGTGACAGGGATGCTTCAGTGTTATTTGACCCTGGGTCCACGTATTCATATGTGTCATCTTATTTTGCTCCCTACTTGGCTATGCCTAGTGATGCCTTGGGCATTCCTGTATATGTATCCACGCCAGTGGGTGATTCTGTAGTGGTCGACAGAGTTCATCGTCCCTGTGTAGTAGTATTTGAGGGTCTTAAGACCCGTGTTGATCTATTGCTTCTAGACATGGTTGATTTTGATGTCATATTG
>MU677559.1:21830-43450 GCA_026770625.1 Nicotiana glauca
ATAAAGAACTCGAGTGGACCCCACGTGTCCCCTAAAAAGTAAAGAGTATTGGTCTCACATCCTAGCCAAGCCTTCTACTGTTGTGGGTTGCTTCAAATTTTCAAAAAATTTCGAAAAATATAAATCGAGGTATTCCGATTTAGTTTATGTCGGAACTCGTATAAATGATGCATATTAGCTGTTTTGAATGTGTTCCATGTTGTTTTGTATTTTTTTTGCGATTAAACTCGTATGTTATTTTTTTCAGACTAAGATATTAATGTTCTAAAATGTCACGACCCAGATTTTTTACTCTCGGGAGTCGTGATGGCGCTTACTAATAGGAGCTAGGCAAGCCAATTATCAAATATCTTTTTAGCGAACATCGACAATATTAACAACAATAAAGCATTTAACAATAAAGCGGAAGTCTCAAATATAATTTACTGAAAGAAATACAGAAGTTTAACAAATCCCCTACCCAAGACTGGTGTTACAATACTCACGGACGTCTAGAGAATACTAAATACAAGGTTCGAATGAAGCATAAAACTGTATGCTACGGTACAATGATAACAAACTGGATGAAATAGAAAGGACTCTGGGCTTGCGGACGTCAGCAAGGCTACCTCGAATGTCTCTGGACTGGAAGCTCGCTCCCAAAATGCTACTGCTACTCAAATGCTGCTCCAATACCTGGATCTGTGCAAAAAGATGCACAGAGTGTAGCATCAGCACAACCGACCCCATGTACTGGTAAGTGTCTGGCCTAACCCCGGTAAAGTAGTGACGAGGCTAGGACCAGACCACCAGATAAACATGTACAGTTCAATTATATACATACAACGGAAAGAAAACACAGGAGGTAAACAGTCAACAAACAGAAAGGGGATCATGTAGTGGGGAGGCAACAGTTATAATTAGGAAATCACAATATAAGATAGAAACAACCAAAGAATTTATAGCGATTCAAGAACACGAATATTTCAAATAAAACACACTGGCATCAACCACCGTTGCGGTGTGCAACCCGGTCCTCAAATGTCATTGTTGCGGCATGCAACCCGATCCTCAAATATCATTGTTGCCGCGAGCAAACCGATCCTCAAATATCATTGTTGCGGCGAGCAACCCGATCCTCAAACATCATTGTTGCGGCGTGCAACCCGATCCTTAAATATCATTGCTGCGGCGAGCAACCCGATCCTCAAATATCATTGTTGCGGCGAGCAACCCGATCATCAAATATCATTGTTGAGGTGAGCAACCCGATCCTCACATATCATTGTTGCGGCGTGCAACCCGATCCTTAAATATCATTATTGCGGCGAGCAACCCGATCCTCACATATCATTGTTGTGGCGTGCAACCCGATCCTTAAATATCATTGTTGCGGCGAGCAACCCGATTCTCAAATATCATTTTTCGTATCCAAACAACAGTCACAAATACGGGGCAAGAAGTAAACAACAAGGAAAAAATATTTCGGTAAGGGAATACAACAAAGCAATTGAATTCCGGCAAGGGAACGATATCAATAAACTCAATGTCCTGGCAAGGGAAGATAACAACACAAATAAATCCCCGGCAAGGGAGGCAAATCAACAAAAACAATAACACGTCCCGGCAAAGGAGTAATCATCAACTCTTTCTCTTTCTTATACTTCTCACTTATAATTCACTTTAACATCTGAGCCATCGCTCCAAAGAGTCATTTCATATTATATTTACCTTCTCAATACGTAATACAACTCGAGCCATTGCTCCACGGAGTTTAGTAATCATAACCCCTATCTCATGTGCTTTACAATATATAGAAATTATCAAATAATTATGGAAGAATCGCAACCATTCAGGATAATCTCATCATAAGGACACACGGTCATGCTAAACACCAGTGTATAGATACTCGTCACCATACCTATACACCGTACTCCACAAATAGCAATTAGCAAATAAGACTCTACTCCTATTCCCTCAAGCCAAAGTTAGATCAAACACGTACCTTAAATGCTCCAAACTCAACTCAAGCCTCTAGTATAGCTTTGCCCTTCGAATTCACCATAAAACTGCTCGAATCTAGTCACAAATTACTTGAATGAATCAACAAATGCTAATTGAATCAATTTGAATGCATAAAAATAAATTTCCCAAAGGTTTACTCAAAAATTCCCAAAACACCCCCGGACCCATGTGGTCAAAACCTGAGGTTCGAACCAAAACCCGGTTACCCATTCCCCCACGAGTTCATATCTATGATTTGTTTTGAAATCGGACCTCAAATTGAGGTCCAAATCCCCCAATTTAAGAAAACCTAGGTTCTACCCAAAATTCCCATTTTCAACCATGAAAAACCTTGATTTTAAGATGAAAACATGATAGATGATATTACAGATTGAAGGAATTGAGTAAAAATTGACTTACAAATAATTTGGGGAAGAAATTTCTCTTGGAAAATCGCCTATGGAGTGTTTGAGTTGAAACAATGAATAAATGAGGTGAAAATTCGTCTAAGTATGAAAAATACATGCCTCAGATGTGGGAATTGCGAATTTGGGTTCGCAATTGCGAACCCTGCAGGTCTGGAAAATACGAAGTCGAGTTTGCATTTGCAAACTCTGAAGGATACTGTGATGTTCGCATTTGCGAGGGAATATGTCGCATTTGCGACGGCTCACTATCGCATTTGCGGACAAATATTCACATTTGCGAAGGTTGAGGCTAAAGGCGGGCATCACATTTGCGATGGATTTCTTCGCATTTGAGATGCAAGCTGCCCAGGGAATATCTCGCAATTGCGATAAAAATACTCACAATTGCGAGCTTGCATTTGCGAGTGTTGGCTTCGCAATTGCGAAGCCTGCAGAACTGAAGAACACCAGATTTTTAAAAATGAGAAATGCAATCCGATGCCTATCCAAAACTCACCCGAGTCCTCGGGGCTCCAAACCAAATATGCATACAACCTCACAAACATCCTACGGTCTTACTCGTGCGATCAAATCGCCAAAATAACATCATATATATAGAATCAAGACTCAAATCACATGATTTCTTCCAACTTTTCATAAAAACACAAATTTTCCATTTTAAGTCCGAAACACGTCAAATGGCGTCCGTTTTCAACCAAACTTTACAGATAGTGCTTGAACCATATATAAGACTTGTACCAGGCGTCGGAACCAAAATACGAGCCCGATACCACAGTCTTTTAATCAATTTTCATTTCCATTTTTCTTAAAAATTTCAGAAAAATAATTTCACAGAAAAATTCTTTTCTCGGGTTCTAGACCTCAGATTTCGACTCCGGGCACATGCCCGAGTCCCATATTTTTTTACAGACCCTCCGGTACTGTCAAATCACGAGTCCAGATCCGTTTACCAAAAATGTTGACCGAAGTCAACTTTAATCATTTTAAAGCCACATTTTAAAATTTTTCACAAAATTTAACATATAATCTTTCCGGCTACACGCCAGGCCTCGGGAGCGCGGAAAAAGAGAGAAATCCGTTGATGAACCTTTGAGCCGTCACATAAAAAAATATGTAAAAACTGAGAAATTATTATTATTTGTTAATACAAAATAGTAATAAATTACATTTACTGTTTTATATGTATTTTCGTGAATGTTTTGTGATTAAAATGTATTTAATGTTTCTATCTAGTACAGATTATTTATTTTCTTAAAGACTAGTAATATAGTGTCCTTTTAGCGTAATAAAATGTACAGCTTTTTAGTGTAGTATTCCTGTAGTTTAAGTATCTCTTATACTGATAGATCAAACACAAACTCTGTCCAATTTAACAAACCTAATTATTTAATTTACAAACAAACATATAAAATTATAAAACTAACATGTAAAATAATAAAACTAACACATATAAGAATTAAAGATAGGTTGATGCTACTGGGCCTCAAATATCGAGCCTAGAACCCATATGTGAATACTCTGTCCAATTAAATATTGTGCAATTATAAAAATTAGCTATTTAATTTACAAAACAAACATATAAAATTATAAAACTAACATGTAAAATAATAAAACTGACACATACAAGAATTCAGGATAACTTGGTGCTATTGGGCCTCAAATATCGAGCGTGGAACCCATATGTGAATACTTTGTCCAATTAAATATTGTATAATTTTAAAAATTAATTATTTAATTTACAAAACAAACATATAAAATTATGAAACTAACATGTAAAATAATAAAACTAACACATACAAGAACTCAGGATAGTTTGGTACTGTTTGGCCTCAAATATCGAGCCCGGAACCCATGTGTGAATACTTAATAATTAAATATTGTATAATTATAAAAGTTAATTATTTGATTTTCAAACAAACATGACTCTGTGGAGATAAACTATAGGTCACTGAGTTATTCGCCACCACAACCTCACCTTCCCTCCCAACCCCCTCCCCCCAATATAATGAAACCTTTACTTTTCGCTCTTCAGACATTATGACAAAATGCTTGAGAATAAAACAAGAAGAAAAATTTAACAGGAGTTAGAATATTTCTGAATGGATTTTTGCAAAATCCTTAACACCTTTAAATAAGGCAATGCCCAATCCGGGAGTCGAATTTTTTGAGGTAAAACATCCTTTTAAAAGGCGTTTTACATGTTGGAATTACTGTTATGTCAGTTAAGCGCGGAAGAGTTATTAGTGGGCCCACAAAATATGTATAGCACTTTTTATTAAGGCGTTATACCCTCCTGTCTTTTCATACTCAGGTTTATTAAGGCGCTATATATATAATACCTTAACGGGGCAAACGGCCGTTAAAGTATAACGCTCTTTAAAAGAGCGTTATACATATTTTGGTCACTAATTTTTTTTTTTAATTTTTTCGTTATTTGAGTTCAAAAAAACCACATTTTGGTTCCGGACTCGCAAGAGTACTAACATTCAACACTCCCGCATCAAAGCCAGAGTTGTCAGAAGATTATGAGGCCAAGAGTATCCTCTCAAAACCAGATAGTCAAGAAGCAGAAAGTCATGCAAGATATACAAATGGCAGGAAATGTGAGGAATCAGAGCATAGGATCCAGTGGTGATAATTACTCTATATTCCAAGACTAGTCAAATCCTTTGATAATTCAATTACTTTGACCCAAAGAAAATGAATGAAATTAATTGCAGAAACCTACACCAAGAAAATTACAAATCAAAAGAAACCAAACCATACAATTCCTCACAGCAATTTCCATTGATTTGGTGTAAATGCCTCCTTTTATGGGTCCATTCCCTAATATCAAAGCCCATTCTTTTATTGGTATATATTCTCCTCTCATTTTCCGTTTGATCGGTTATTATCAGTACTCTCAAAATAAGTGTCATATTTTACTTTTTAAAAGTCAAAGGTGAGAGAAGCTAAGTGGAGTACTATGAGTTTTCTGCCCCTTCTTGGATGAGGGCAAGGAAGGATTTAATGAGCATTGACCTTTATGTGCAAAATATAAGTTATACTACTACCTTATTCATAATAAATGATTATTTTTTTTTATTTTGATCCAAAATAAGTGTTCATTTATATTATCAAGAAATATTTATTTTTTAAAAATTATTCTTATGTATGTATTCATTTGCTCACATTTGAGAAGAGAAGTAAGTGTTACTATGACTGTGCTGCAACAATTAAATTAAGGGTAATTTAGTCGCACGAACTATTTTTGTCTAGAATTTAGTATTTTCTTAATGGAAATTTGTCACTTATTGTGGACCGGAAGGAGTACCAATTAACCTATTATTCAATCTTCTTCTATGAATAAAAATCATGGACTAAAGAATTTCCTATTCATACATATGAATGTGCTTCTAGATTTCATACATGAAAATAAATTAAAAATTGACATTAAGTTGTCAATTTGTTACCACCCGTGAATATTAGTGCTATATATATATATATATATTTTAATATGGTGGGATCAGGATCCAAAATCTTCTCGGATCCAATATTATCACAAACTTCTGGATGTTTTTGTTGAGATTGTCTCCTTCAAACTTGGCAACTTCTTCATTTACTGTATACAATATTGTTTAACTTGACTACGGTAATAAAGAAAAGAAATTGCTTCTGATAAGAGCTGACAAAAACAAAATTCAAACGCTTCACGAGCAATTTCAAGAACATTTAGTCCTTTGCAAAAAGTACAGCCAATCTTGTAAGAAGTTACATAAAATCTGGAAAATATTGAATACAGCTAATGTGTGTGTATATGTGTTTAATGTGTTGTATATATATCGAGCACATTTTCACAGCTTCTTACTTTATGAAATTATTGCAAGTATATGATGACTCTGCATTTTCTTTTATATGGTTTCCAGCCTATCACATATCTGTCTATATGTCTAAATCATTTAAAGTTAGTATAAAATAAGCAGAATTCATGCTTTCCACGGCAAGCAATGGTTTGACATGAAAATCGCAGTAGTACCAAAATTAATATTTAATAACACCTACCAAAATTAATATTTAATAACAACCACATTTAACTAAAATGATATCCTTTTGAAATTCATTTTCTAAAAAGTTGCAACTCGAGGTGAAAGGTTTTTACAATCTTCTCTGTTGAAATGGAGGAAGACAATCTAACTGCTTTTGGGTTATGAGTCGCGTCTTCAATCAGTGCTTAAAATATGGCACAATGATTTATTTATATGTATGGAAAGAATATGAGAAAAGAATTAAGAAATTAAAATATTGAAGAAATCAAATTAATATACCAAGTATAAATAAATGACTATAATGTATTAGTATGTGTTTGGACAACGTACAAATTGTTAGAAATAGGATTATATTTAAAGTAAATGTTAGAGAGATCTTAGGATTTGTTACTTGGTGGCTAAGCCACTTTTTCCCTATTAATAGAGGGGTTCTATTCTATTGTAATTTATCTCAAAATCAATAGAATTTTCCCTCTCTTTCTGTGATGACCCGATAGGTCATCTAGAGTTTTAGAGCCTAATTCTACGATTTGATTTTTGAAGCCTCAAATATAACATTTTAGCCTTCCTCGATTTGTGTGCGCAATCCGAATATTTTTTCGGAAAGCTTATATGTTAAAAATTGATTAAATATAAAATTTTGCCTTAAAAATCCATTTGAGTTGACTTTGGCAACGATCTGGATTCGTATTTTGACAGTCCCGGTGGGTTCGTATCGTGATTTGGGACTTGGACATATGCCCGTAATCGAATTCGGAGGTCCTAGCTCGAGTTCTCGTATTTTGTTGAGAAATTGAGGTTTAAAGGCTTAATGAATCTAAAAGTTTGATCAATGTTTGACTTTATTGATATCGGGTGCATATTTTGGTTACGAAATCCGGTATAGGTCCATTATTGTATTTATGACATGTCTGTCAATTTTGGTGACAAACGGAGTTGGTTTGACGTGATTCAGACGTCCAGTTATTTAAATAGGAGTTCATGAGTTTTATTGAAAATTTCATTTGAGTTGGTGTCCCATTCGTAGTTCTATGTGTTACTTTGGCGATTTAATCGTGCGAGCAAGTTCATATAATATTTTTGGACTTGTGTGCATGTTTGGTTTGGAGACCCGAGAGCTAGGGTGAATTTTGGATAGGCTACGGAGTGAGTTTTAGACCTAGGAAAGTGCTGGTGTGCTTCAGTTCTGGTGCAGGCCTCAGACCTTGCAATTGCGAGGTCAGGCTTCGCGTTTGCGGTCTCTGTCAGGTTCGCATTTGCGAACTACTTCCCCACAATTGCGAAGAGTAGCTGGGCATCACATGGTTCGCATTTGCGGCCAAACCTTCGCGATTGCGAAGTGGGCCTGGAGGGACAGTGATCGCATAAATGGTCGCATTTGTGGAGTGGCCATTATTTGCAATTGCGAACAAATCTTCGCTATTGCGATGATAGCAGAAACTGTAGGACTTCACATTTGCGAAGAAAAGCTCGCATTTGCGGGGTTAGCAATTGCGAACCCCACGTCGCAATTGCGACATCTGCTACTGGTCAAGTATGAGTTAGGGATTTTCTCTCATTCTTCAAATTTTCAAAACAAAAAAACCCTAGAGACATTTTTTCCAAAAGCCCTTCTTCCCCAATCCATTGATAAGTGATTTGGTCACGTCCAACTATGCCTTATAAAAAGGACAAAGCGGTCATTGCAAATATAAACTAGGTATTTAGCCCAGAGTCGAATCCCACAAGGAATTAACGTACCAATTACTTTTTTCATACTCACTGAATTCTCCGTAATCAACTTCCTAGATATTATGAATAACACTTGGTGATATTTCTACTGACTATAACTGAATAAAATTAAGTAAACTAAAAGCTAACTATGACGGAGTTGTAAACAAATAAGATAGGTATCTAAAGTTGTGATTTCCCCTATTAATGGAATCCCTTCCTGTTAGGTTTTATATAGATTTGCCTAATTGTCTCTATCGATCATGAGTACTCTTGCTATCGTAAATCTCTCCCAAGTAATTACAATAATTTACTAGACGCACTCTCCCGAATTACGCTAGTTAGCTTTCATTACAGATAACTTAGATCGCACCCAAGGTTTTATTATCCCTAATCCCACATTTAAACCCTCGGTTATTGATTCCTCATATACTTTGGGAGTGGTGTTGTTCAACAACTACCTAAAGCACTCTCTCTCAAGTAATACATATTAAATAGGCACAACTAATTGAGGATCCTATCAACTACCTACAACAAGAACGTAGTTGAACAAATAGAGATTAAACTGGCAAACTATTTTAACACATAACAAGAAGTTCATCCCTCTACAGGTTCCATCAAAACCTTAGACTAAATAATCAAATACTCATAATTGTGTTCATAATAACAACAGCAAAATTCATCATGAATGATAAAAACAAAAGGAAGAAAGGTAGAACTCGATGCCGAATTATCCTCCTTGTCTCTTGTCTCTTCTTGCCTAGAACAAAACTCTAAAAACCTTGATATCCTCTTTTGGGCGAGCTGGACCTCTTATAGGTTAAGTGGAATTGCCCCCAAACTTCCAAGTTTACCCCTAAAATTTCCACTTTTCAGAGTGACTGGCGCGGCCGCGCTCGAACCGCGCTAGTGGCCGCACAAATGGCGTTCTACATTATCCTGTTTGTTCTGTTCTAGCGTGGCCGCGCTTGGCGCACGCTAGAGTGGATCAGCTATTTATCTCTTCTTTTCTTTCTTCTTTCACATGTACTCAAATTCGAGGGGCTTTCCTTGCTTTAGTTTAGCTTCAAACACTGTCCTAAGTCCTCATAAGAATGACTTGCTTCTGTAAAACATAAAATTCACAATTTGAGCCATGTTATCGTCATTTAACCTTCCTAAAACAATGAAGCATAGTCAAGTTGGGCATAAATAGTCGCTAAAAAATATGAATCTAGTCAATTATCAACACCCCACACTTAAATTATTGCTAGTCCCCGAGCAATCCACCATACTCTACAAAGGTTCCTTCACTAAGCTTTTCCGTAACATATCATACCAAGAACATATCATCAAAGTTGCGTCTAGTAATGCAACATCTTTGCCTCAAGAGTCGACTTTCATGTGTTGTGCAATATTCATACTTACTCAAATTACCCTATATAGAGGTCAAGACTTACCTTTCCTTCGTGAATCACATGCCCTCACATCCAACAAGAGAGTAGTTCCACAAGTAATAACATTAAGAACAATTAGGAACTCAGATAGGGAAAATTCACTCACTCTCAGAAAGAATATTCATATGCCACAAAGATGCACCATATGCTTGCCCGTAGTGTACTACTCTACTAATCGAGCTCATTCAGTCTCAGATTAATTAGGACTTCATTTGGTTGTAATGTAGGCTACATGAGGGGCAGGATATATTTGGATATAGTGACTAACTTCCCTAAGCACTTTTAATATAATCACTTTCGCATTCAGAACCATACTTATGTCAGAGCAGACATTCCAACACACTTATATTTATAATACCCCAAACTCCTTTAGGTGCAATTGTATCAAATCACTACTTATCAAGGACTATATTTACTTATTTTCTTTTTTTTTAAGTGGAGCTTATTCTTTCATTTTTCAAAACACTACACCTTTTTTTTTCTCTATTTCATTGGTTCAACTCAAAAACCAAACCACCACCCCACACTTTAATTTTTGCATATTTCATAACCATTCAAGTGCTCATGAGAGGTAAAGGGGTTCAAACAGATGGGCCATTCAAATAATTGGGTAAGGTTTGTAATGTGGTTGCCAAAGAAACAGGCTTATAGGCTCAACGAGGTTAACTACGATGTATCATATTTAGGTGGGTCTACTTTATATATTTGGCTTAACAAAGAAATGTCTATATCACTTCTAAGACTGAATAAAGCTACTATTTCGCTTTGCAAACACACAGGGCAAGTTCTAGCCATTAAATGCGAAGGATAGAATACAATACAACTCACACACACATGGCACATGACTCACACTCCAAATTGGCTTATCAAAACACTCTCGTTTGAGTACTCAAGTCAGTTACAAAAATACAATTTAAGGCACTCTAACAAGAATCAACAACTGAGACTAAGCGTTACACTCTAGTGTCTACTGTGTTCAGGTGTGACAATGCTAAGGGATTCTCTTTCTATCTCAGCTCATAGCCCACAAGTACCAAAGAAATACTTAAAACAAAATAAACAAAAATTAACTACACCCAGTTCAAGCAAAATCCTTAGAAAAGAACCGCGGCCCAAAGAAAAATCAAGGGAGAGTTACTACACTACCTAAAACAGAAAATCTTTTTGTTATTTTCTTTAGATTTACTACCCTCAAGAAAACCGTCTAGAAGATCCGTCATCAGGAAGAGTCCAACATATTTGTGTTTTTTTTAAATGTTGACTTATACCCTCAAGAACCTCGCCGAATGAGATCCGTCTTCGGAACAAGTCGACTCACCTAATTCGACTGCTACTTAAAGCCACAAAACAAAAGAAAACATAAAACAATCATGTTCTTACATATATACATATACACCGAAGTATCCCCCACCCCACACTTAAAAAGAAGACATGTCTCATGGCATACAAAATAAAGAAATGTGAGGTAAAGGAAATTCCCTAAGGGATCAATCTTGATCGGAAACCCTCCCCGAGTCCAGATGACATGCACGACCCAGAGCTCGTAGCCAACCTATTATTTTCTTCTCAGATTTAGCATTCTGGGTGCCCAAAGAATCAACTCACGTCCCCAAGTCTGCGACAGTGGTATGCATCCCTGCATCTCCTGCTCTAAGGTTGCTAACCGGGTAACCCCACTAACCCCAGATGGTTCTGCAGCTTCTGGAACCGAAGCATGGGTAGGCGACTCGACTTTCGTTTCCTCCTGCTCATACTCTCCCTATCACCACCAGGTGCCAAAGGATCCTTCCCAGTAGTCACCTTATTAGCTCAAAACTTTACCTCTCTCGGTAGTTTTCCATCCACACTCAAGTTTTTCGGCACTGGGGCTGCTGGCAAAGCCTAGTGACTGCTGAAAGGAAGAAGAACATGCCCCTCTCCGGTATTGGTTTCTTGGGAGCTTTATCAGTAAAAAAGTCCTGAACCGCGGTGGAGACAAACCTGTTACTATCAAAACGACGAGTAGGAGCTGAAGCGCGCGCCCTGGATGATCCAGCTTGGCCACTGGATGAAGCACCTGTGGTTCAGCATTTCCTGGAGGGTGCCATAATACCTGGAAAAAGAATATCATTGGCAGATCAAAAAAGATGTGACTCATCAGCGGTTACTCAAGCTTCACCCTTACAATTGGTCACAATTATCGTTGACATTCATTGTGACATTTTAACAATGTCACGACCCGGATTTCCCACCATCGGGATCGTGATGGCGCCTACTCGTGGTAGTTAGGCAAGCCAACTTATCTACCCTTTCATTACTAGAAAATTACTTTAACAGTTTACAATATCAATATAGAATCTGAAATTTAATAAGAACAATAGCGGAAGTCTAATTTTTTTAATACGAATCAAAACACGGAACAGTCAATCATAGCCTCTACCCAAAATTTGGTTTCACAGTACTCACGAACTAATAAGAATATACTAAATACAATGATCTAAAAAAATATATAAGCTGTATGTCTCGAAAAAAATGAGGCAACAGTCTAAAAGAGAGCATAAAGAAGAGACGTCGGGCCTGCGGACGCCTGCAAGGCTACCTCAATCTCGTGAAAATGAAAACCTGCTACCGCACTAATGCTGCTGCTGCTCCTCAAAACCTGGACCTATGCAAAAATGCATAGAAGTGTAGCATCAGCACAACCGACCCCATGTGCTGGTAAGTGTCTAGCCTAACCCCGGCGAAGTAGTGACGAGGCTAGACTGGACACCACATAAACCTGTGCAGTTATAAATATACAACGGAATATCGAATACAAGGCAATTAACAACATGGGAGGGGAAGACATGCTATGGGGAGATACAATATCAACAGTAATCCCAAGTAACAAACTGGAATAACTTAGATTCACAATGAACAAGGAATCAATACTCAATACAAACACATGGTATCAATAACTGTTACGACGTGCAACCCGCTCCACGAATATCACTGTTGGGGCATGCAACCCGCTCCACAAATATCACTGTTGCAGCGTGCAACCTGCTCCACAAATATCACTGTTGCAGCATGCAACCCGACCCATACCATTTATCAGGTATCACTTTTGCGGCACGCAACCCGACCCTCATATATCATTGTTGCGACGCGCAACCCGATCCTCAATATTATTGTTGCGGTGTGCAACCCGATCCTCAATATCATTGTTGCAGCGTGCAACCCGATCCTCAATATTATTGTTGCAGCGCGCAACCCGCTCCTCAATGTCGTTTAACAGTCTGGTTCCCCAAATAATAGTCACAATTAAGGGTCATAAACATAAGCAAATATTTGACAAAAATCTCGGCAAGGGAAAGAATCCAACAAGTTCAACCAAATGTCCCGGCAAGGGAATATTTAACAACGGTTTGTCTTTCTTACTTTTCTTATCTTATAATTCACTATACTATTTTGAGCCCACGTCCAAAGAATCAAGTCATTTTATACACTCTCAATATTCGTATCACAATTCGAGCCAATGCTCCCAGGAATCAAATAATCATTTTACCGTTCACATGTTATTCTCAACATACAGAAATTCTCCAATAAACAAGGAGTTCACAACCAAGTCATAGTAATCACATTATAAGGACTCACGGTCATGCTAGACACCAATGTATAGATACTCGTCACCATGCCTATACATCGTACTCGATCACATAACGATTAGCAACAAGACTCAACTCCTATTCCCTCGAGCTAGGGTTTAACCAAACACTTACCTCGGTCCAAAGAATAACAATCAACCCTCAAATACCGCCTTTCCTCTACAATCTGTCTCCAAAACAGTGATATCTAGGCATAATTAACTCAATAGTATCAATAAAGACTCAATGGCAACATCCCATAGCCTAGATATGAATTTTCTAGCATTATTCCAAAAATACCAAAATTAGAAACCGGGCCCACATGGTCCAAACTCGAGGCTCGGACCAAAACCCAATCACCCATAACCCCACGAGTCCAAATATATAATTTGTTTTGATATTCGACCCCAAATTGGGGTTGAATCACCCAAAATTCTCAAAACCCTAACTCTACCCAAAACCTATAATTTCTACTTTGATTTCATGATTTAGGGCTAGGATTTCAGTAATTAATGAAGGAAATTGAAGAAAACAAGTTAAATAATGCTTACCCAAGAAGTTTTTATGAAGAAGTGCTTTAAAATTCGCCCTAGGACTTTGGAGAAGGAAGAGTTTATGAAGTGATATGTTTTTCCCGTCACTGGTTCTGTTTTTGACTTAAAAATTCAGTGGGCAAAATTGCCCTTCGCGTTCGCGGGAAAGGGACCGCGTTCGCGGGAAAGGGACCGCGTACGCGAAGGGTAGACTGGGCAATGCATCGCGTTTGCAATGGAAGGGCTGCAAACGTGAAGAGGAAAGAGGCTGGGGCTCCAGAACTTGGTCTACGCGAACGCGTAGACCCTAACTCGAACGCGAGGAAGGGGTATGCAACACTACACGTTCGCGAGGCTATATGCGCAAATGCGAAGAGTAAAAAGGGGCTGAATCCTCAGAGTCAAATGACTCTACGCGAATGCGAGGCAAGGGATGCGAATGCGATGGAGGAATCACTGGGCAAAAATTGCAGAAAAATCTGCTACCATCCTAAGTTTAAAAACACCCCGAATCACCTCCAATTCACTCCCGAGCCCTCAGGGCTCCTAACCAAACACACACACTAACTCAATAACACCCTAAGAACTTACTCGAGCGATCAAACCGCCAAAATAACATCAAAATCATTGATCAAGCCTCAAAACTCATGATTTTTCTTCTAAACTTCATAAACTTTCAAACTTGGAACTTATAGTCCGAAACACGTAAAATGATGTCCGATTTTGACCAAACTTCACAGAAAGCACTTAAACAATATATAAGACTAGTGCCGGGCATCGGAACCAAAGTACGAGCCTGATACCTTAGTCTTTTGATCAATTTTCATCTTCATTTTCCTTAATAATTTCAGAAAAATAATTTAACAGAAAAATTCTTTCCTCGGGCTCTAGACCTCGGAATTCGACTCCGGGCACATGCCCGAGTCTCATATTTTTCTGCGGACCTTCCGGGATCGTCCAATCTCGGGTCTGGGTCCATTTACCCAAAATGTTGACCAAAGTCAACTTTAATCATATTAATATCAAAATTCTTCAAATTTTTCACAAAATTCACATATTTTATCATAAAAGCTTTCTGGCTACGCGCCCGGACTATGCACGCAAATCGAGACAAGTAAAAATAAGGTTTTCAAGGCCTCGGAAGCACGGAAGGAATGAGGAAACAGGTGATGACCCTTTGGGTCGTCACATCCTCTACCTTTAAAACAACCGTTCGTCCTCGAACGGACAAAAGAAAGAAGTACCTGATTCGGGAAACAGATGTGGATAACGGCTCCACATATCAGACTCGGACTCCCAGGTCTAGGCCTCAGGTGCTAACCTCTCCACTGAACACGAACAAAGGGAAAACTCCTAGATCTCAACTGACGAACCTGCCGGTCTAGAATAGCTACCGGCTCCTCCTTATAAGATAAATTCTTATCCAACTGGACAGTGCTGAAGTCTAACACATGGGTAGGATCGTCGTGACACCTCCGAAGCATAGACACATGAAAAACTGGATGCACGACAGATAATCTAGGTGGCAATGCAAGTCTATAAGCCACCTCTCCCACACGATCTAGAATCTCAAATGGGCCAATGAACCTAGGGTTAAGCTTGCCCTTCTTCCCGAATCTCTTTGCGCCCTTCACAGGCAATACACGGAGAAATATACGCTCACCAACCATGAAAGCTACATCTCGAACCTTGCGATCCGCATAACTCTTTTGCTGCGACTGAGCCGAATGAAGCCTGTCCTGAATGATCTTGACATTATCCAAGGTCTCCTGGACTAAATCTGTACCCAATAACCGAGCCTCTCCTGGCTCAAACCATCCGACTGGAGACCGACATCGCCTACCATCAACGCCTCATATGGAGCCATCTGAATGCTGGACTGGTAGCTTTTGTTGTAGGCGAACTCTGCCAAATGAAAAAATTGGTCCCACGAGCCTCCAAAATCAATGACACAAGCTCGGAGCATATCCTCCAAAATCTGTATTGTTCGCTCGGACTAACTGTCCGTTTGAGGATGGAATGCTGTGCTCAACTGGACCTGGGTGTCCAACTCTTGCTGAACCGCTCTCCAGAAGCGCGAGGTAAACTGCGTACCCCGATCTGAAATGATGGATACCGGTACACCATGAAGGCGAACAATCTCCCGGATATAAATCTCAGCTAACCTCTTGGATGAATAGGAGACTGCCACTGGAATCAAGTGCGCTGACTTGGTCAGCCTACCAACAATGACCCAAATAGCATCAAACTTCTTCCGGGTCAACGGAAGTCCAGTAATGAAATCCATGGTAATCCTCTCCCATTTTCACTCGGGAAGCTTAATCCTTTGAAACAAACCGCTGGGCCTCTGATGCTCATATTTGACCTGCTGACAGTTCAAACACCAAGCCACATACGCAACAATATCCTTCTTCATTCTACGCCAACAATAATGCTACCACAAGTCCTGATATATCTTCACGGCGCCCAGGTGAATAGAATATCGAAAATTATGGGCCTCCGCTAATATCAACTCTCGGATCCTATCAATATTGGGCACACAAACTCGACCCTACAATCTCAAAACACCATCATCATCTAAGGTCACATTCGTGGCACCTCCACGCTGCACTACGTCTCTCAGGACACACAAATGGGGATCATCAAACTGCTGATCACGGATATGCTCCAATAGAGAAGAACGGGCAATCGTGCAAGCTAACACTCTGCTAGGCTCAGAAATATCTAATCTCACCAATCGATTGGCCAAGGCCTGAACATCTAAAGCAAGCGGTCTCTGGCTGGCCGGAATATAAGCAAGACTACCCATGCTGGTAGATTTCCTACTCAATGCATCGGCTACCACATTGGCCTTACCCGGGTGGTATAAGATAGTAACATCATAATCTTTCAACAGCTCTAGCCATCTGATCTGTCTCACATTCAACTCCTTCTACTTGAACAGGTACTGAAGGCTCTTGTGATTCGTGTACACCTCATACGTCACACCATATAAGTAATGCCTCCAAATTTTCAAAGCATGAACAATGGCTGCCAACTCTAGATCATGGACCGGATAAGTCTTCTCGTGGATCTTCAATTGCCTTGAAGCATAAACAATGACGCTGCCATCCTGCATCAATACCATACCAAGCCCAATAAGGGAATCATCACAATAAACTGTATAAGGCCCTGAACCTGTGGGCAAAACCAATATCGGTGCCGTAGTCAGAGCTGTCTTAAGCTTCTGAAAGCTCTCCTCCCACTCGTCTGACCACCTAAACTGGGCACCCTTCTAGGTCAATCTGGTCATCGGGGCTGCTATAGATGAAAACCCCTTCACAAACCGACGATAATAACCTGCTAACCCCAAGAAACTACGAATCTCAGTCGCTGATGCAGGTCGAGGCCAGTTCTTGACTGCCTCAATCTTCTTCGGGTCTACTTGAATGCCCTCTGCTGATACAACTTGACCCAGAAATGCAACCGAACTCAACCAAAACTCGCATTTCAAGAACTCAGCATACAACTGACTATCCTTCAGAGTCTGAAGAACCACTCTGAGGTGATGCTCGTGCCCCTCCTGGCTACGGGAGTACACCAGAATATCATCAATAAAAAACTACCACGAACAAGTCCATGTGAGGCATGAACACTTGGTTCATCAACTCCATAAATGCTGCTGGGCATTGCTTAAACCGAATGACATGACTAAAAACTCGTAGTGCCCATATCGAGTGTGGAATGCTGTCTTAGGGACATCATACGCCCTAATCCTCAGCTGATGGTAGCTAGATCTCAAGTTTATATTTGAGAACACCTTTGCTCCCTGAAGCTGGTCAAACAAATCATCAATTCTCGGCAGTGGATACTAGTTCTTTATCGTCACTTTATTCAACTGCCGGTAATCGATACACATTCGCATCGAACCATCTTTCTTCTTCACGAATAACACCTGCGTACCCCAAGGAGAAACATTATGCCTGATAAAACCGTTCTCTAGTAAATCCTACAACTGGACCTTTATATCCTTCAACTCTGGTGGGGCCATGCGATACAGCGGAATAGAAATGGCTGCGTGCCCGGAGCCAGATCAATACAGAAATCAATATCCCGGTCGGGCGGCATACCCGGTAGGTCTGAAGGGAAAACCTAGGGGAATTCCCGAACAATAGAAACAGAGTCAATAGAAGGAACCTCTGCGCTGGAGTCGCGAACATACGCCGGATATGTTAAACACCCCTTCTCAACCATGCATCGAGCCTTAACATATGAAATAACATTGCGGGTGACATGACCTGGGGTCCCTTTCCACTCTAGTCGGGGCAATTCTGGCAAAGCCAGGGTCATGGTCTTGGCGTGAAAATCTAAGATAGCATGATACGGGGACAACCAATCCATCCCCAAAATAACGTCAAAATCCACCATATCTAAAAGCAGTAAATCAACACGGGTCTCAAGACCCTCAAACACAACCACACAGGAATGATGCACCCGGTCGACTACTATGGAGTCACCCACCGGTGTAGATGCATAAACAGGAATGTCCAGAGCATAACTAGACATAGCCAGTCAGGGTACAAAATAGGACGACACATATGAATATGTAGACCCAGGGTCAAATAGCACTGACGCATCTCTATCACAACCCAGAATAGTACCTATAATGTCTGCACCTGAAGACTCAGCCTCTGGCCTGGCTGCTGGCTGGCCTCTACCTCCGGCGACCTGAACTCCACCTCTAAAACCTCTACCTCTACCTCTTACACCTCTGCCATCGCCTCTAGCTGGCCGGGGAGGCTGTGAAACCTCTGGTGCTTAAATCATAACGCGAGAACTTTGATGTTGGAAGCTGCCATAAACTCGAGGACAATATCTGACAATATGCCTCGAATCACCACAAGCATGGCAAGACCTCGTCTACTGCGACTGAGCACCCCTCAACCTCGGGCAAACCCTCCTGTTGTGACCATACTCATCACAATCATAACATCTACATGAACGCTGCAGTTGAGGGAATGGAGGCTGACCCTGCCGACCTGAATGACCACCTGAAGTACCATGAGTGACCTGGAGAGCTAACTGAAAAGGCCTGGGAGGATGGCCTCTACCATAAGAACCTCTACCTCCTGAAGAGTTACCACTGAATCTACCTGCATGATGGGGCCTCCTATCCAACCCATGACTACCTCCCTGTAGCGGAGCTGTCTCAACTCTACAGCCCACACTGGCCGCCTCCTGAAAAGTGATCTCACTCCCGGCCTGAGCCACTATACCCGGCTAACCTGCCGCCGCTGGCGGAACCACTGGAAGCAAACCCACTCGAATGACACTCTCTATGAGGCCTACCAATCGGATTAGAGCATCCTGGATAATTGGGGTGGCAATGAACCCTTATGGGACCTGAGCAGGGCCCACCGGAACTGCCGGGACAGAAACCTCCTCCTTGAAATCAACCTGAGGCTCCGCTACTGGGGCTGCTGCTGGGGTCTCGAACTGCTGAGCGCTAGATGAAGAAGCGCGTGTTCTCGTCATCTGCGGAGGAATAAAGTAGAAATTCAATCGGTACTTGAAAAAATAGAACCGCACGATGAGAAAGAGCAAATGAGAGATTTTTCCTAACTCAATAGACTCTGGGGAACAAGTACAGATGTCTCCGCACCTACCCCTCAGACTCTACTAAGTTTGTCCGTGAGTTGTGAGACCTATGTAACCTAATGCTCTGATACCAACTTATCACGGCCCGAATTTCCCACCATCGGGATTGTGATGGCGCCTACTCGTGGTAGCTAGGCAAGCCAACTTATCTACCCTTTCATTACTAGACAATTACTTTAACAGTTTACAACATCAATATAGAACCTGAAATTTAATAAGTACAATAGCGGAAGTCTAATTTTTTTTAATACGAATCAAAACGCGAAACAGTCAATCATAGTCTCTACCCAAGATTTGGTGTCACAGTACTCACGAACTACTAAGAATATACTAAATACTGTGAGCACGTGATTTTTTGCCCTAAGCAAATTATTCCAAAAGTTTCAAATAAAATGATTGTCCAATTTTTATGAATTTTGTTTCTTTTTTGTGTTAATTGGTTGCATAATAATTTATATTAAAAAATACAAAAATATGCACTTGCATTAGAAATTTAATTTCACATTTTAGTATTAAGTAGGTATTAATTCATTTTAGAACAATTTAAAGAAAATTACAAAAAATAGTTCATTTTAGCATTTTATTATTTTAATTGGAATTTGCTACAAAATAGTTTTAAAGGTAATTTTAGGCCATTAATTAGTTTTGAAGTTTTATTTTTTGCATCTTTATAAAATTTAGAAAAAATATAATACAAAATGATAAAATGAAAAATAACAAAAATTGAAAACAAAGCAAAGAAATAAAAAGAAAAGCAAAAGAAATTAAATAAATGGAGTAAAAATTGGGCTGTTATTTTGAGCCCAAACCATACGGATCCAGCCCAGACCCCATAGAACCCCAAATCGGCCTGATTCTCATCAAGGAGAACGACGTCGTTTGACGTCATTGGATCTGAGTCGTCCAAGGTTTTTAATCCAACGACCCAGAGATTATACCATTTAATTCATAAAATTGTTTTGATATATTTTATATAACCGTAAAAAATGTGTCATCTTCATCATATAACCCTTCGCCTCCTTGCCGACCTCACCGGAACCCTCACCGGCGGAAAATGCAACCTACACCAACACCCACCAAATTCACACCGCAGATCCACCATGAACCCCTCTTTCCACCCCTACCATCAGTTTTCCGCAAATCTTGCCCTATCTCGTCGAATCTTCATCAGAAGATTTTTCGGCCAAGTCACCGGCTAACCCAATCACCCCCAAAATAACATCATAAAACCACCTCGACCTCCTTAACCCAACCCCTATAGTATTATACTTCGAATATAGCCGGAGCATCTCAAATATTAAAATACAATTTTTCCGGCCAAGGTCCAAATAACCCCAATTGAGTCTAGAATAACACTATGAGACCCCTTGGTCTTTCTCTATCGAACCCTTGTGAGTGTTTGGTTCAAGTGTGACTGGAGCAAGTCGATTAAAAATTTCAAAATTTTCCGAGAACCCTAGATAAGTTTCCTCAATCTTTTTCTTTTATTTTGTTTAATCTTTGTCTGTTTATGCATGAGTTTGTTTTCAATTGTTTTCTTGCATTTTCTTGAGTTTTTCTTGTGATCGATTTCCTGTTCTTTTTTGTGCTCAGATTAGTCCTATACTTTTTGCAAATTCATATAAAAAATCTGTTATAAATCTGTTTAGGCTAGTTAATCTGTTTAATTCCTATTTTTCTATTTCTTTGTTTTAGTTTTGGATTGATTCTGATTAATAAACAATTCAAGTATTAAAATAATTCATATTAATTATTAGTTTAATTAGGGTTTACTGTTTAATCTCGTATGAATTTTGTATATAATTTTTTTTTAAGGTTTTTAAAATTTGATCAATGAATACTCGATTAGGATATTGCATTGTTAAGTTTTGGTAACTAGATAATTAGATTTTCTTCTATTTTTTGCTGTTTGATTTGTTAATAATTGTTTATGTTTATTTCAGTGTGAATTGATTTTTGCTTAGTTGCTGATTTCTGATATTAATTAGGATTGATTCTGATAATTAGGGTGTGAATTGGTTATAGCTGATGGGGTAGGCAAGGGTAGTAATTTTGAAGGGGAAGTGGGGGCACTTTTGGAATATCAAAATAGGCTAGTGGTAATTTCAGCTTAGTTTCAGGGGTAATATGGGCAATGAAAAGGGTAGTTTAATTAAAAATAATAAAATTCAGAATAAAGTGAGGGCAATATAGGAATTTTAATAGGTTTAGAACCTTCTAGATTGGGCTCTAGTGTAGATGTTAGTTAAACAAGTGCACTTAC
>MU677560.1:0-12728 GCA_026770625.1 Nicotiana glauca
AAAGCCTTAATTTGAATTATGGTACATAAATTGAAAGTTGGTATGCTTAAATGTAATAAACACAAACCTTAAACAAGTGAGGTAATAAGATTTGCTATATGGTGGTATACATAGGTAAAAATCCCCTAAAAAAAAGCGACACCATATCCTTTCACATTTTAAAATATTTAGCTATAAATTTTTTATTTTATCATTAATAGTTTGCTTTAATTATGGCGTCATGAGATATCTAAAATCACAAATTCTAAGAATTTCTTTTTCTTTTTTATACTCCAAATCAAACTAACTACATAAATCGAGACACTGACATTTTCGAAGAAATTTGCAGGAGAGGGCCGTCTATCTTGTGTCTGTGGATATTCCTCCTCTCCATTGACATTAAGCACAGCTTTCAAGTCTAAGCTTTAACTAACGAATCCTTAGGATAGTTTGCAACACTCCTCTTGTGAATATCATGATGAGTTAGCTAAATGAAAAGGAACGAAAATTTATATTGTCGCACCTAACTTGTTTGGGATTGAGGCATAGTTAAAATTGTTACTGTAATTCGAGTCGTGTCTCCTACCTTGACCTAACGGGCTTCCCCATAACAGGCTCCATTAAATCTTCAACATGACCTATATTACTCTTAGCTAGCCTACACCAATACATGAAGTGATTCATGCTTAACAAGGAATCCAACAAATAAACGGCCCAAGTTATGACCACCAACTAGAGTTGTTTAGCGCATTTTATAAACCACAATAATCAAGTTAATATTAGTCCACATTTAATAAAAATTCCAGCAAGGAATATAATAGGCGTTCTTTCTATCTACTATTATATAAAAAAATAAAGTTCTTAATGACGGGATGTTTGGACATAAGAATTGTAAAATTACAAAAAAAAGGTGAATAAATTTTTGAAGTGAAAATGGTATTTGAAATTTAGATTTATGTTTGGACATAAATTTCAGTTTGGATTATTTTTGAAGTTTTTGTTTAACCAAAAAATGATAATTTGGTCAAAACTAGAATTTAAGATAGAAAATCGGGTTACTGATAATCAAGAGACCAAAAAAAAAGTACAATAAGCTTTCGTTAAGCAAGAATNAAATTGGTACGGGACTTGTGTCTAAACTGCTTCCCGTGCCTGTTTAACTTCCTCTTCCCGTATCCTTTGTCACCAGATTCTTTTCTTTTGAATCCTTAAGAATAGGTACGGGACACGTATCTAATTTGCACCCCGTGCCTATTTTGAGTTCTTCTCTTTATATCTCTCAATTATTGCCCGTTGACCTTTTGACCAGTCTACGTGTCATGTCACGTCATCTTTAATTCAGTTTTTTTCCAATACAGTTTTGTGAATGATTTGAGTGAAAATTTTGAAATATAGTTTTTTGGAGTTTTTCAAACTTTCGAAAATTTTCAAAATACATCTTCAAGTGAAAATTGAAAACTTTATGAACAAACACTGATTTCGAAAAAAAAATTAAAATTTTTTTGGGAATCTTTTTAATGTCCAAACGGGCTCATATAAAACTCCTTTCAAAAAAAAAAATTAGCAAAAAAAATACTTAACCTTCAGAAAACTTATTCATTACTCACCAAAGTCAAAACCTCTTAAGACATGACGAAGGTCAAAAGCCATTAAAGATGAAGAGTTTGAATTTTAAGATTATCTTTTTAAGTTCCAATTAAATATTATTCCTAACATTTTGGGATAGTCAACGGCGACACCCTTCCTTTCATTGGGTTTAAAGAGAGCAGGGAACCACGACATCACTCTTTATATAACTACTGAACAACCTTAGCTTTTACTTTATAATCAATTGAGTTTTATACTTTTATAAATATATAAATATCATAACATTTTTAAAAGCACAAATTTCAGTTTTATTTCAAAAATGATATCTAATCAAACTAACTCACATGAATTAAAACAGAGGGACTGATGATAAACTATAATTGCGTATTTTAGTCGATTATCACACTCCAATTTACTGCACTTTTATTGTGTTTGAGCTTTAAGCGCTAGTGTTTTGCACTTATTATGTGTTTTATAGCTTGTAGGAGTAATTCTGAGCTATGTATATGTTATGGAACGAATTCAAGCTATTTGGAGCTTTGAAGTCTGAGTAAAAGCCTAAGCGATTAAGCCGGGATCGTGTTCGGGAGGCGAGGATTAATTCTGGACGTCAAAATTCAAGGAAGAAGCAAATGTCGAAGAAATGCACTAGTGCGAGGCATTGTACGACGCATTAGTGCAAATTTTTGTCAGAAATTTCCAAGGTTCAGAGACTGGATTTTTTGTGGTCTGGCAGGAAAAAGCATAAGTGCCACGCGCTGGGCGACCCATGAAAAATAATAAGTTTGTAAGTTTTCCAATTTCGGCTAGGAAAAGGGAGATATCTTGGCCGACCCTACTTGATATAAATACATGTAAAAATATTATTTTCTGGACTTTTGACATACTATAGACCTAAGGAGAACATACCACGCTTGGAGCAGGCTTCTAACTAGTTTTCTTCTCTTCTCTTAATTTTATAGTTTATTAGTTATAGAGTTGTGGGGTGCTACATAAACGTCGTAGTTAATTTGAAGCTTGAATTGTTCTTATTATTTTATCATATTGGTTTATTTATTCAATTTTGCACTTAATTATTTGATTATTTGATCACCAATTGAAAACTATCCATGAATCTAGGGTTGAACTCGTGAGAGGGAATTTTAGATTGCAATAAGATTGAGTAGAGCAAGATCTTGAACTCGAGTATCGGGAACAGATTTGCGGTTAGGATAGAAATATACCTAATCGCCTTGCTTGGTTATTATATGGGACTTATAAATGAGTTCTTGTTAATCCTAATTTTGTAGGAATATAGACGTTAGGTTAGCTTGACGTCAAGCCTAACATTTACAGAAATAACATTGACATTCACTAAGTTCAAATTAGATAACTCTGAACAAGTACAATTCCCAAAACCGGTGGTACAAGTCATAAGCCTTCTAAGAGTAGTTATACAAAATAAATGCGTCACAACCATGAAAATAAGTACAAACGAAGGTGAATCTGAGGCTTGCGAATGCAGCAACAGGTTTACCTTTAGTCTCCACCGCGACAACCCGCAAAGGTACTACCGATTAAATACCTGAATCTGTACACAAAATGTCACAACCCAAAATCCACTAAGGGTCGTGGTGGCGCCGGACACCTCTTCAGGCAAGCCAACTAGAATGCTTAATTAAATTCTCGTTATAATAATTTTGAAAATATTTCTTTTATACAATTTCAACAAGACTCAGTATATTCCTCCGGATAAATAATGAAATATTTAAACAACTTTTAAGATTTTCGAATAAATCCAAATACATCCCCAGAACTCGATATCACAAGTGCATGAGCAACTACTGATAAGGAAAATAAAATACAACATCTGTCCGAAATACAGTGGACAGGGAATAATATACAAATGCTAAAAAGAACTACACTGGCTGCGGGTCGTCTCAAACAATGCAGCTCACCCAGTCCCAAAAAAAAAAATCATCCGCGCTGCTACGCCCCGTAGGCTGCTAGAGGTATATATACCTGTGCAACAAAAATACACAGAAGTGTAGTATGAGTACGTAATCAACGTGTACTCAGTGAGTGTCCCGCCGAATCCCGAAGGAGTAGAGACGAGATGGTCAACTCCGACACTCACTAGAGGTCAATTAACAATATTCTAGAAATGCAAGGAAAATCATGGATTTATAAAGTGGTTCAAATTCGCGAAGCCAGAAAATAGGTAAACACCTTCAACAATTAAGCAAGCGCTTCCAAGGTTTATTCTTTATTATCTTATCAATTTATATTAAACCACGAAGGGCCAAATCCATAATTAAAATTCTCAAGCGATAAATAACATGCGCAAATCACACTGAGGCGACGACCCGATCCAACAGGAATATAAACTGTGCACTGCCGGGGGTCGAGCGGCCCGAACCAATAGATGCATCTATTTAAATCTGTCGAGGCGTTCGGCCTGTTCCATAAATAAACACATACCCTGCTCCCAAATCATGCATGCGATGCAGCTACACATAAAATACATGCTCAATAGCCAATTAAGAATTTATCGGGGATATTTATCCAATTAAGGCAATTTTTCTGTTTAACAATTCAGAAAAATGACGTTTAATCTCTTTTGAAATTTATTTACTAATCAAAGGTGATTTAAACAATTCAAGTTATCAATGGGTTCATAATTAATCCACGTATAACATGCTGATGGGTCATAACTACCCGGACAATAGCATAATAGTAGCTACGCACGGACTCTCGTCACCTCGTGCGTACGTATCCCCCACATATAGGAGCATATAATTAATTATTTCACCTATGGGGTAAATTTCCCCTCACAAGATTAGAAAGGAGACTCGCCTCGCTCCGATGACTCATAACCGGCACTCTACATTCTTCCGAAGGCTTAAACCGACGCACAATGCACCAAAACTAGCCAATTAATGACAAACTAATGAGAACATGCTCAAATACTTGTTAACAATTCAAATTATGCAAATTCCCAACTCCACTTAGTGAAATGACCAAAATGCCCTCGGGCCCATGTGCCCGGATTCCGAAATTGCTTGAAGATAAAAGTTACCCATGACCTTAGGAAATCAAATATATAGTTTTCTCTAAATTCCGTACCCAAAATCGTGGCTAAATTCCAAGAATATAATTTTCTAGGTTATCCTCCAAAACCTCAATTTTATACTAATTTTCATGCTTAGATCCATATATAATTGATGTATTTAACTCAAAAGTGATGGGGATAACTTACCTTAACATTGACAACAAAAATCCCCTCTTGAAGCTCCCCAAAACTCGCCCAAGCCATGAAGAAATAGGAGAAATGAACTCAATCCCACGATTTAAATCAACCTCACTGCTCCAGGTACTTTCGCTTCTGCGGAAAAATACCGCATCAGCGGTTTCGCTTTTGCGGACAATTCGCTGCTTCTGCGGCATCCTGGCCTAGCCCCTTTCCGCTTCTGCGACATACCAACCGCAGATGCGGTCCCGCTTCTACGGATCTTTGACCGCATCTGCGGTCCTCCCCAATATACTCCCAACCGCTTATGCCCGAATTTTGGACTTGGGCGTATGCTCGGATTGGGTTTTGGATAATCCGAGAGCGTTTTGGCGCCTATTGTGGAAGTTAGCATTTTGGAAGAAATTTCTTAAGTTTGGCTTGAAGTGCATTTCAGTGTTATTGATGTCCGTTTGGGATTCCGAGACTAGGAGTAGCTCCGTATGGTGATTCTGGAGTTGGGAGCGCGATCAGAAGTGAATTTGGAGGTCCGTAGGTCATTATGAAGCCATTTGGCTAAAGATAGAAATTTGAAGGTTTTTGAGAAGTTTGACCGAAAGAGGAATTTTTGATATCGGGGTTGGAATCAAATTCCGAAAGTTGGGGTAGGTCCGTAATGTCAAATATGACTTGTGTGCAAAATTTGAGGTCAATCGGACATGATTTGATATGTTTAAACATCGGAAATAGATGTTGGAAAGTTCAAAGTTCATAAAGCTTGGATTGGGGTTGATTCGTGATTTTAGCATTGTTTGATGTGATTTAAGGCCTCGAGCAAGTTCGTAACGTATTTTGGGATTGGTTGGTAGGTTTGGTTGAGGTCTCGGGGGCCTGGGGGGATTCCAGGTGGTTAACGGATCGAAGTTGGAATTTGGAAGAGACCTGAAGGCATCTGGTTGTTGGTATTTTCGCTTCTACAGTTGGTTGACCGCAGAAGCGGCAATGCAGAAGCGGACGGGGAGCCGCAAAATCGGTTTTTGGTCCAAGGCTTAAGGATGGCAGATGTGGTCAAGGTTTCGCAGAAGCGGGACTGCATCTGCGGAGAAATGATCGCAGAAGCGGTTGGGAGTATATTGGGGAGGACCGCAGATGCGGTCAAAGGTCCGCAGAAGCGGGACCTTATCTGCGGTTGGCATGTCGCAGAAGCGGAAAGGGGCTAGGCCAAGGGATGCCGCAGAAACGGCAGATTGTCCGCAAAAGCGGAACTTCTGATGCGGTATTTTTCCGCAGAAGCGGAAGTACCAGCAACCAGATGCCTTCAGCTCTCTTACAAATTCCAACTTCGATCTGTTAACCACTCGAATCCCCCCGAGGCCCCCGAGACCTCAACCAACCTACCAACCAATCCCAAAACACGTTACAGACTTGCTCGAGGCCTCAAATCACGTCAAACAACGATAAAATCACGAATCAACCCCCAATCCAAGCTTTATGAACTTTGAACTTTCCAAGTTCTATTTCCGATGTTTAAACCTATCAAATCATGTTCGATAGACCTCAAATTTTGCACACAAGTCATATTTGACATTACGAACCTACTCCAACTTTCAGAATTGGATTCTGACCTCGATATCAAAAAGTCCACTTCCGGTCAAACTTCTCAAAAACCTTCAAATTTCTATCTTTAGCCAAATGGCTTCAAAATGACCTACGGACCTCCGAATTCACTTCTGATCATGCTCCCAACTCCAGAATCACCATACGGAGCGACTCCTAGTCTCGGAATCCCAAACGGACATCGATAACACTGAAATGCACTTCAAGCCAAACTTAAGAAATTTCTTCCAAAATGCTAACTTCCACAATAGGCGCCAAAATGATCCCGGGTTATCCAAAACCCAATCCGGGCATACGCCCAAGTCCTAAATCATCATACGAACCTATTAAAACCTTCAGATCTTGATTCCGAGGTCGTTTACTCAAAATTCTATTCTTAGCCATTTTCCCCAACTTAAGGCTTCTAAAATGAGAATTTTCATTTAAATTTAACTCCGAACTTCCTGAATTTCAATTTCGACCATACACACAAGTCATAATACCTGAAATGAAGTTGTTCATGGCCTCCGGCTGCTGAACAGAGCGCTAGTACTCAAAACGACCGGTCGGGTCGTTACACAAAAATGTACAGAAGTATAGTATGAGCACACCACAACGGTGCCTAGTAAGTATCAAAACTAACCCCGGTAGAGTAGTGACGAGGAACAGTCAAGACACCTACTGGTTAAATAAATTAAACAGGATATGATAATAAACTATCAAGGATAAGATGACGTAGTAAAATCCAAAGCAAGAAGAAGTCAAACTACAATAGAAGAGACAATAAAGGAAACACGAATGGAAACGAAAGATAATCCAATAAATTAACACCAACGTAGCTGGGGCATAAACAAGTAAAAATGTGCTCAAATAAGGATAGCGATGTTGACTCAATCAATCACATCATTCCTATTATACAATCTCTGACCATTTCCATCTCTCTTTGCACAACAAGATTTATGTGCTATCGGTACATAATGTCCGTAACAATTGCTATTAAGATGTTCAAGGGTCTCGTTTATATAACGTGAAATAAATTAGAATTTCTAAATAAATTAGGAAATCAACGAGAAAAGATGAAGTTAATTTTAGAAATCATTTGAATGAAGAAAATACACTTTTAAAATAAAATGCAACATCGAATAAATTATTGCGTTCAATATAGGATTTATTAAATTAAGACTTAATGGAAATTCCTTTTTAAGTAAAATTTGATCTCAACGGTAAAGAACTTTAATTGAGAAACTAACTGACGTAAAATATAACAATTATTGGAATTTGAAGTATTGAAATGTATATGTATATTTGGCGAGTTCAAATTCAAAAGTCATATGAAGCAGCATAGTTTAAATTCCATTACTTTAAATCACTATGTTACTAACAACTTAGCAGGACAGAAGAAAATGGTTCAACGTAATAAATTTACTTTAAAATTGGTAACTTGCAGAAATAAATACATAACTCAAGGGACTTATTAGCATCCAGCTATAACCAAACCCTAAGTGAAAGGTTAAACTACCGAATAATTGACACAGTAAGAGAGGAGAACATAAGCACATATATTGATGCGGGCCGCATCCCGATCCCACTAATCCTCCCTTATTCCTCCGTAACAATTATAATAAAAGTAAATAGTATATATTTTTTGCGGCGTGCAACCCGATTCTACCAATCCTTATTTATTCTTCCTAACCAATTACAATAATAGTAAATAGTATACATATGTTGCGGCGTGCAACCCGATCCCACCAGTCCACCTTTATTACTCCTCAATATATATCACCCTTATTCCTTATGTTACGACGTGCAACCCGATCCCACCTGTCCACCCTTATTACTCCTTGTTGCGGCGCACAATTCGATCCCATCAAACAATATCAATCTCCCTTATTCCTGCTCAACATATCAACAACCAGACATAGTTTAAATCAATAACAATAATTCAACAACCCAATTACAAGAATTTCAACCACTAAGAGTATGAGTACACGACAACAAGATAATCACAGAAAAATCATGAAGCACAACAACCTTTATGAAAACAACAAGACGTGTAAGGTACGTGATAACTACACAGGCGGCGACAATAATTTGGACACATAGCATATATGCACGGGGTCATAGAGGAATTCACAATTAAGAAATAACAAAACAATAAGGAGGACAATCACTTCAATTAAGGCAAATAAGGGCCAAGTAACAAGTAAGAGTTAGAAGAAAGCTAACAACATCGTATGAAGCATATAGAGGTAAAATAAGAAATTAGGAAACCCAATCATATCGAAAAACTTTCCACTTAATGAACATATGGATCTAAGAACCCTAAAGGCAAATATTTCACAAATAAGTCCGAGCATACACTCGTCACCTCGCGTGCACGGATTACAATTAGTATAGAAGACTCAAATCCTAAGGGGGAGTCCCCCACACAAGGTTAGGCAAGATACTTACCTCAATCCGGCCAATTGAATACTCAATTTAGCTTTTTCATTACCAATTCATCAATGCTCAGCTCAATCTAGCCAAAAATGACTTGAATACATCAAACAATGCAAGTGAAAACAATTTCAATTAACAAAGCTATGATTCTTATACAATTTGTAAAAAGTCAACAAAAGGCAACTCCCCGGGTCCGCACCTCGAAACCCGAATTGGTCCGCACCTCGGAACCCGAATTTACAAAAAATCAAATACTCTTTCCGATACGAGTTCACCCATTAGAAGATTATCATATTCCGATACCATTTGGACATTCAAATCATCATTTTACAATTTTCAAAAAGTTTACAATTTTCCCCAAATTTTCCTTTAGACTGTCTTGAATTTCATGTTAAATCTAAGATATAATCACAAAAGCTAGTTGGGAATTGATTAAAGATACTTACCCAATGACTTTGTATGAAAATCTCTTCACAAAATTGCCTCAGCTCGACTCTAGGGTTCAAAAATATAAAAAATGAAGCAAAAACTCGGAATACCCAGCTTTTAGGAGGCTGTAGATGTCTCATTTGTGACACTTGGTTCGCAAATGTGAACTCGCAAAAGCGAAGAAATCTTTGCAAATGCGAAGCCTGGACTTACCCCGTCACTATCGGAATTGCGATAAAGATCTTCGCAAATGCTAAGGGCATTCGCAAAAGCGGCTCAAAACTTCGCAAATGCAAACTTTCCCTGCCGAGATGGTTTTCGTATTTGCGAGACTAGCTGTCAGTCCCAGCCTTTTTCGCAAATGCGATTCAATGTCCGCAAAAGCAGTGGTCGCAAATGCGAGATCAGACAGTAGCAGATTAGACTTTTTTCCAAACACTCCGAAACGCGCTCGAAACTCATCCGAGCCCTCGGGGCTCCAAACCAAACACCCACACAGGTCTTAACACATAACGCGAACTTGCTCGCGCAATCGAAATACCAAAATAACCTCTAGAACCACGATTTCGATGCCAAAACGCATGAGAATCACTATGAACTTCAAGAACTTCTAGAATTGCAACCAAGCGTCCGAATTATATCAAATCAACTACAAATGACACCAATTTTTTAGGCAAGTCCCAAATGACATAAACGGAGTTGTTCCAACTTTTGGAATTATATTCCGACCTCGATAACACAAAAGTCAACTAAGGATCAAACCTCTCCATTTTCCAAATTTCAACTTTTCCAACTTTCGCCGAAATGCCTCAAATAATCCTACGGGCCTCTAAATCCAAATTTGAACGCACGCCTAAATCCAAAATCACCGTACGAAGCTACCGACATCATCCAAAACTCATGCCGGAGACGTTTAATTAAAAGTCAAATTCCAGTCAAATTCGCACCGCTTAAGCTTCCACAATAAGATTCATTCATCCAATTCGACTTCGATTCATTCGGAAACAGAATCAACCATGCACGGAAGTCGATAATCATAATATGAAGCTGCTCGTGACCTCAAATTGCCGAACTAAAGACAATTGCTCAAAATGATCGGTCGTTTCGTTACACTTGAATAGGCGAGTTGTACTTCGAGAGAATGCTACAAGCAATATTAACCCCGTCAATCAATAACCTAGATAAATTAGGTAGAAAACTCAATAGGATTGTTAGCTAACCCATAACTCTAGAATATTTTCTCCTATTGAATTCGTCTTTAAGCTTGTCGTTGTTTTCTTTAATCTCTTAATTTGCTACTCTAGGTTAATTTTAGTTAAATATTCATACTTTAGAATTCGCTTGAATAGATTAATTGTTTAGTTTAATATAGTTGATAGTTAATCACAAGTCTCCATGGGTACGATATCTGGACTTACAATCCTATATTACTTGTCGACCACGTATACTTGCGTGTGTACGCTTGGGAGCAACAGGGGACCAACATTTTCTAAGAAATTTGTAGGAGGGGCCGGCTATTTTTTGTCTCCAACACGTATACTTTCAAATTCTTTTTTTAAGTACCCAACCTTTAGAAATTTATTAAGTACTCTCCAAAGTCAAAACATCATTGATTATTCTCGTGCTGGCCACTTAATGTATAAGTCAACAGTTTCTTCTCCTTTAAATTGCGGTAGGCCGCCATTCCAACACTATAAATATATCCAAAGAAACAGTCCCATCATATCCACATTTTGCCTTTACAACTAATTAACCATCTCCTCTGCTTTTTCACACTACAAGGTAACACTATGAAGCATAAGAGAAATAACATGTATGGTTTATTCTTGTGTTTGATTTACGCTATGGCCACAACTGGTACAGTCTCAGCGACAACATCATCTTCGGCGTTGGAGTACTCAAGTGTTAAAATAAGCCCAGCATTAGCGATAGTACTCGCTTGTCTCGTATTATTCGTCGTTGCATTTTTCATCACGTTATATATACGTCACATGAACCCCGACGAATCAATGGGTTCTTACTTCTTCCGTCATCGACCAGTTTCCCGTGGACTCGAGCCTAATATCATCGAAACTTTGCCGGTATTTGTCTACTCCGATGTGAAAGCCCTAAAGATTGGAAAATCTATCCCAGAATGTGCTGTTTGCTTAAACGAGTTCGAAGATGAAGATACTCTTCGCCTTCTTCCTAATTGTTGCCACGTGTTCCATCCTGAGTGTATTGATGCTTGGCTTGCCTTTCGTACCACTTGCCCAGTTTGCCGTGCAAATCTCAAAACAAAACCTTCTGCTAAACTGCAAGAAACAATTCAGCAATCTGAGAGTGTCAGCTCAGTTTCATCACCAGAAACAAATGATACTGTAATAGATATTCACGTGACTGCTGGTCCACAAGAAGTGATGAGCCAGCAGTCTTCTCAAACTACACCTACTCATATTTGTTCAACAAAATCTACACCAAGAAATAAAACACCCAACTTCGCCCGCCTTGCACCAAAATCAACACCGAGAAGGCCAAAATATTTTGGGATGTTCAGTCGTTCTCACTCGACGGGTCACTCGTTGATTCTACCTGGCGAAAATTGCGAAAGGTTTACTCTAAGGTTACCTGATGATGTACGTAAAAAATTGGTGGACTTAAGCTTGAGTAGGGCCTACACTTATGGCGTAGCTTTTTCACCGGAAAGAAGTTCAACCAAGGGGTACCGGTTCAAACCGGAGGATGGCCAGTTCAGCGAATTCCGGTTTCCACCGACCCCACCTATGTTTTCTAAACCCGGTTCGTCAAAAGAGGAGAAGGGTGAGAAAAAGCCGAAGAATCTGCTGAAGTCCGTTACGTCACCGTTAAGTTTGTTTTGCGGGACGGAGAAGGATGAGACAGGAGAAAGGTCTTTTACTTATTTAAGGTCAAGTAGTTAAGTTCCGCTAGATAATTATTCATTTCTTTCTCATTTTTCTTTTACTTTTTCTTCATCATAAAATTAATATAGTGGAGTATATAGCTATTGGATAGCCGAAGCGTCAGACTATGAATTGTGTAGTCCGGTACTTTTTGGTTTTCCATTAACGGTGTGTTTGGTAAGAAGGAAAATATTTTGCATGGAAAATATTTTGCATGGAAAATATTTCCGAGAAAATATTTTTTTAGAAAATAAGTAGTAATTTTATTTATCTTCGGGTGTTTGGTACGTAAATCAAGAAAAATATTTTTTAAGAGTATTTATAAATAATTTTAGTACAATAAACATGAAGCTATAAATTTTTGAAATGAACCTACAAATTTATAAACTTCTGAACCGCAAAACTTTCGAAACCACGAAATTTCAAACCCGTAAACTTTATAATTTCTAAACCCGTAAACATCAAAACACATAAACCTCCGAACTCATAACTTTGGAACTTGTAAACCGAAAGATAAAAAAAATAAAACTGAAAATATATAAATAAAATATTTTTCCCAGGGCTTGGGGATGGGATGGGGCAGCAGAGGT